>JAASFJ010000837.1:0-15015 GCA_023333755.1 Globisporangium uncinulatum
AACCCGAAGCGCCGCGCCAGCACAATCACCACGACGACTTCGCTCGCCGCGCTCGCGATGCTGCTCGTGGCTAGCGTACCGAGCGGCGTCGACGCTGCGTTCGGTGGCCACGCTACCACGTACGGCGTGAACGACTACCACGGCGGATCATGCAGCCTTCGCCAGTCGCCCACGGGGGTCGAACCGACGTTCTTTGTCGCGATGAACAAGCAGCAGTACGGTAACTCGTGCGGTCGCTGCCTGTCCGTATCGGGTCCGCGCGGTACCTTCTTGGCCTACTCCGCCGACCTGTGCGATGGGTGCGGTCAAAACAACCTGGACTTCAGCGGCAACCTCTGGAAGGCCGTCACGGGAAAGACGCCGGGTGTCGAGCCGATCACGTGGGACTTCGTGCCGTGCCCGAACCCGCAGCCGGCGCTCTGTCTCAAGGAGGGGAGCAGCTCGTGGTGGGTCGCCATTCAAGGCGCCAACATGCGAGACGGTGTCAGCAGCATCGAGATTGCCGGACAGAACGGCGCCATGATCGGAACTACCTCATTCTACTTCATCAACTCCAACGGCAACGTCAACCTCAACAGCGTCCCGGTCACGGTCACGTCGGTCACTGGCGTGCGGACGTCGTACACAGTGTCGCTCCAAGAGAACCAGTGCACGACGGTGGGCGGCGGGTCGAGCGGTGGTGGCGGCAGCGGCGGCGCTTGCAAGCTCCAGGACGGCCAGGACTTCATCGGCTACGACATCGGCAGCGTCCCGAGCTCCAAGGCCGAACCGTGCTGTGACATCTGCCGCCGCACCAGCGGCTGTCGTGCGTTCACTTGGAGCGTCTACAATGGCGGCACGTGCTGGCTCAAGAGCAGCAAGGGTCAGGTCAACTATGGTGTCGGGGGCGTCACGTCGTCGGAGATCTAGTGCGTCATCTGTTACCTTTCTGGACATGTCGTCTTCACAACAAGGCATCAAACACGGACGGACCGAAGGTGATCAAGCCGAATCCGTAAGTGTGCACGAGTCTACCGGTGGCACCAACCTAAAAGTTTCATCCCATTCCGGTTCGCCCAGTCTACTGAGTTCAGTCCCTTTCCAATCCAGTTCAGTCTTACCCAGTCCAGCCGTGTTCGTCTCTCCGTCGGCCTGCAGGTCACGAAGTCGAAGTTCGCCTTCGATCTCGATGTCGATGTCGATCTCGCCCGAGTCTATCGTTTCCATCTACTTTGTATTTTCTTGCGTTCGCGCCGTTGGTTGTCGTCATCGCTGCAGGACAGTGCAGTCCAACGAGGCAGGCGACGGGCTGAGCATGTGGGCGCTAACCTCGTTTTGCTTGTTAACCGAGTACTCAGTATTAGAGAGCACGCTCTCTTCAACTGGAGTGACTGCTATCGGAGCAATGTGAAGTGTTTGGCTCTTGTCCACGTTTAGTTGCTGGCTTATATAAACCTGAAGTTTAGGTTTACCTTTTGCTCATTTGTCCTCCCTCAACAATTCTGCGCTCAGTTTGCTCAGATAACATCCCGTTATTGTAACACTCCACAATCTGAGCCGCGCACTGGAATGGACACCGCCGCCGCCTCTGTCGAGGTCGTGGTTTGCAGCACTTCGGGCAAACCCATCTTCCACTACGCGCGCCGCTCTCGCGCCAGCGCCAGCGACGCCGGGCCCAACAGCGCAGCGCTCGCCTCTTCGTTGCAGGGGCTGCTGGCGTTTGTCGCCTGCACGCAGCACGAGCAGCTGCGCGAGCTGCAGGCGCCAGGCCTGCGCGCGTTCTTCCGCACGACCGGGCCACTCTCGCTCGCCGTGGTGCTGCGACCGCTTGCGGCTCCAGCTGTTGGTTCACGCAGCTGCATCCGCACTGACGAAAGCAACAGCTGGGACCGCAACCCGGCGTCAGACGTCGCACGCGAGTGCCTCCAGCGCCTCACAGACCTGTTGCTTGCGCAGATACTGTTCGTACTCACAGACCGCGGGCTCGACGTGCTGCGGCGCCAGCCAGGCTACGACCTGCGCGAGCTGCTGCGCGGCACCGAGCGCGTGATGGCGGCGCTGTGTGCGCGCTGGGCGAGCGAGCCGGCGCTCCGGTTCCGTGGACTCGGCGTGCCGTTCGTGCGGCTCGCAGCGGCGCAGCGGCTCGCGGTTTCGCGTGCGCTCGAGAGCGAGCCGCCGGTATTGAGTTCAGGCTCGAGTAGTCCGAGCCACGCGACCATGATCTGCGGCATGTTATTGGCGAGGAAGCAGGTCGTGGCCGTCGCACAGCCCAATCGGAAGCGATTTGGGATCCTTGTTGACGGTACGACTGGCGGAATTGCCGTAGCTGTTTTGGGTGATTGGGTGATTGACACTCGAGTGGGTGTTTGCTGACGGGACGTTGGGTGGTGGGCTCTTCTTGGACACGATTCTCAGATCTACTGCTTGTGATCAACTTTGTGTACAATACGCCGTCGCTCGCCAAGGCCGAGACGTGGACGCCGATCTGCCTGCCGAGCTTTAACGCCAGGTGAGCGAAACGGGCGAGAGCTTCGTGACCACGAAAGTTCGCAGAATGAGAGTGTCTATTGTGGAGAGATGGATGTTCGGAGGCGTCCTGGGTCTGGCTGCTAACTAACGCAACGCTCTCACGCTGGCTGGTTCTGGAAGTGGCTTCCTGTACGCGTACGTGGTGTTCCTTACAGCCGACATTTGCCTCCTGCTGCTGAGCAGTCAGCAGTCGCCCGAGCAGTTCCACGCGTTCCACGCGAAGAAAGCGGTGGTCGCGCAGCGACTGGAGGCCATAGGAGCGCTCGCGGCGATCGCAGCGGCGCTTGAGAACCACTCTGCCTGGCGGCCGCACGTCGACTTGCCGCTGCTGACGCACTTTATCTACAAGAACGAGCTCACGGGCGAGTGTGCGACGCCAGAGCCCGCGTTCCCGTTCGCGAGTCCCGCCCTCAGCAACAGTAGCGACACGAGCGGTGCTGCAACAGCAGCGAGTGAGGACACGGGCGACGCTGACGCAGCCATGCAGCTGCTCAATCAGTACGCCAAGCTGCACCACATCATGTACCCGAGCGAGATGGAGTCGTCGTCGTCTGGTGGTGGGAGTGGTGACAGTGCAGACGTGGGCCCACGGAGCGGCAATACGAACGCAAAGAGCCAAGCGCTGGGCAGCCGCACGCCAGGGCTCCACGACGCGGTCGCGTCGCGTCTGACGTTTGCGCGCAGCGACAGCGGCCTCTTTGTCGGCACGTGCACGGACGAGTACCGGCTGTACGCGTGCTTTGATTCGCTCGCGAGTGTGACGGAAGCGAAAGAGCAGTGCGAGCTGCTTGTCGAGCGACTGCGACGGGACGATACGCTCACGTCGCCGCCACACTTTGCACCTGGCTTTGGGTCGCAGACGCCGTCGTTGTTGTGGCCGTGAAGGGGTCGGTCGTCTCATAGCGGCCACTCGCTAAACACGGTGGATGAACGAACAAACAAGCTTCTTCTTATGTGTCGGGAGCAGCACTTACGCGCGCTTTACTATCCGTGGCACTAGCTCTCCCACTCTCGGACAACCCACCACTCTGTACAGTACTTCAGTGTAGTCTTGGTCTACACTGACGTGCACTGGTTCTCCTTGAGCGCCACCGTGTACGACGACTTGACGCCGCCAACTGACGTGACCGTCACTGGGAGCTTGTTGAGGTTCGCTTTTCCGTTGGAGTTGACAAAGTAGAAGGCGGTCGTGCCGATCATGGTGCCCTTCTGGCCGGCAATGTCGACGCTCTTGACACCGTCGCGCACGTTCGCAGCCTGCACGGCGATCCAGTACGGGTTGCTGCCTTCCTTGAGGCACAAAGCGGGCTTTGGCTTTGGGCACGTGACAAAGTGCCACGTGATCGGCTCGATACCGGGCGTCTTGCCTGTCACGGCCTTCCAGAGGTTCCCGCTAAAGTCGAGGTTGTTCTGGCCGCACTCGTTGCACAGGTCGGCAGCGAACGCCATCACGGTCGCCTTGGCCCCCTTGATGGACAGGCACCGGCCGCACGAGTTGCCGTACTGCTGCTTGTTCATTGCGACGAAGTGGGTCGGGTCGACGCCCGTGGGCGACTGGCGGACGCTGCACGCGCCTCCCTTGAAGTCGTTCGTGCCGTACGTCGTGGCTCGGCCAGTGAAGGCGTCGGCGACGCCAAGTGCGGCTGCGAGCAGCAGAAGCGCACACAACGGCGTGCGAATTGCTGGCATCTTGAGCTACTGTAGGGATCGCGAGTGTGAAGGACGTGCAGACGGAAGAGCAGACGATGTGCTTTCGTGCGAGCGAATTCGCAAGTGAACACCTGCTCGAGGAGCTCTCGTCGCGGCTTCAAGAGCGCTACCGTAGGCAAAGTACGAAGTACACAAGCGAGCCAATCAGTTTGTTTCGAGGCATTTCAAGCACGCCTTGTGTAGCCACCATCAGGATGCGTCGTACTACTCGTCGTAATGAAAGTCACTGTTTGCGTGCCATTTCCGATTTCCTGGAGGCAGTCAGTCACTGTCTCTCTTGTCATCGTAATAATGACAAGGGTGCTACCAAATGGGTATTATGTTGAGAGAAAGTGCAAAATGCCCATTTCTAGCTTTTGCAAAATGCCCATTCGAAACCGCCCTCTCCGGCTATTTAAACGGAGAGGTTGTGCCTCAACACAGCCCCACGCCGCACAACGTTCGCTTCTCCTCCTGTCGCTGCAAGCTCTGCACAACGCAAGCACAGAGAAGACGTGAGTTGTCACTGCTCGTTAGAGAGATAATACATGCATACAAACCAAGTGACCTAGGCTTTTGCTTGCTGTTAACACGCAGTGCTCAATGTCGGAATCTTCGTATAATACGAAGACTCGGATCGTATCTTACTCAAAGTTCTCCACATCGACTGACTCACTCGTGTTTAGTCGCTCTCTCTCGATGTGGGAATCATGAGCTCAATCTGGTGCTCGCGAGCTCTTGTCCACGTTCGACGCTATGCTTAACTTTCGCTCGACACTTTCGGCAGAGATATCGTATCGTTTACACGCAAGTTCACCAGCGTATGCTCTGAGGTCGGAAAGTGCCCGACGTGCTCGACAACGAGCTGGGACTCAGTTCACGATATGTGCCAGTTCATCGCGAGGAGGCACGAGGCGATGATGCAATCAAAACGACATCAAGCAGGTCACAAAGTCTCGTGAAACATGGTGGCTTACTCTGTTCGTTATGGCGGACCTGTCGGAGCGTGAAGCTGTTGGTCAAGAATATATTGAGGTCGAGCGATTTCCGTCGCAATGCGAACACAGCCACACACCAAGGCGTTGTGGATGTCTGGTCGGAGATGAACCAGAACGGTGAGTACACAACGCTTGATGCGTTTGTGACCGCTCTTGCAGGAGTGTCCCCGGAAACGCACACAGTAGAAGGAGATTTTAGTTCTCTCGAGCGGATCAAGAGCTGGTAGCAGCTCTTGAATCTGCGCAACTACGACAAGGAGGGCCAGTTGCAGGCGAAGCAGTACAAGGAGATCATGGTCATGGTGAATGAATGCAGCGTCAGCTTGAACCACAACATCAAGTCATACAAATATCAAGTGTAGATGTTCAGCCTACAGATACCAGCTGAACATCTACACTTGCCATTTGTATGATCAAATACGCATGCCCATTTTAAGCATTCGGTCGTGCCCATATAAGCTGATATGGGTAAATGGGCGCGAATGCCCATTTGGTAGCACCCTGGTAATGACTGACTGATAGGATAAGACTGCGGATTTGGCGTTGGTTTCCATCTGCAAACGAAGTCTCGATAAATATGGTGCACTTGTTTGAGAAGTGAGTCTGACAGCAGGGATGAAGGTGGACGGTGGTGTCTGATGTGGTCGCTCAAAGTCGGAGATACTGTAGATCTCACGACCACCTTTGCGCTGCCTTCGGCGGACAATCTCTCAAGAAGCTGGTCTTGGTGTGGAATTCCCAATTCCTAAAAGTGCAAGATCTGAACTCACATTTGTCGACAAGTTCGGTCTGACTCCTTGCACGGGATCTGTTGCTTGAAGCCTTTACATGGATGTGCTTTGGTGGAGCCTTCACATTGGATCTGCAGTTGGGTGCTTGCCTTCCGCTTCAGCGTTGATCTTGACTGGTTGGCGGTCCACGAAGTCGATTTCACGATTCGCTGCGTTGGGCCACAGTGAGTTCGAGCTCGAGAGACTTTGGAACATGCAAGTCTGAATCGAGTACCAAGCGACCAAGTCCTCGTCGTAGCAGCTGACGAGCACAACCACCAACCACCACACAAACAAGTTCATGTCCACAAGCCTGCCAGTGGTACTACAGTACACTCACCAAACGGCTGGCGCACCATTCTTCCTCCTTCTACAGCCGCGCGCTGGGAATCCGCGTGGACGCGCTGCCTTCGTGCCTCTGGCACGCAAAGCATTTCGATGCTGCCGTCACACCGCGACGCTCAAGTCATCACCATCTCCTATCTTCTGCGAACGATCATCCCAATCGCCAGTCGCTATCAAAGCTGGCCGCCAGCCGACTCTGCCAAACACTGTGGGCATAAGTGGACTCGCGAAGACCTCGTTCGAGCATACCCGCACTGACCACCCTCCGAAAACCAACCGTAATTCGTCGCTTCGTTCGTTCCATGCACTCGCCAGTTCCCACCACAGCTCGAAGGCGGCAGCCCCGTCCGCTTGCCCCGTCAGCCTGCTCGTCTGTACTGCCTGGATGGGGCTACGCTAAATAGTTGTAGAGACGCCGGTCTGCGGCGCTTCGCTGCAAGTACTCGCGCTCAATGAGGCTCTCGATCCGCAGCTTAATGAGCTGCGGCGCTGGCGTGAAGCGGCCGCTCATCTGCCGCGTCACCTCGGCGATCAGCTGGTTGTGCTGCATCTGCTTCCGGGTCTTCATGATGCGCACGATCGCGGCCTCGACTGGAGACAGACACCGACACACCACACACAGAGAGCGTCAGCGTCAGCTCACACTCTCTCCTTCCCAACATCCCCACACACTCTAATCCACACACCGAGATGCTTGCGGTCCTCCTGCACAGTCGGCGGCAGCGCGTCCGCCGAGTTCGTCATCCCACCGGCCATGAGCCCTGCGAGCGCCGGCAGAAGCGACGACTCTTTCTGCGACACGAGCGGGATCCGCACGCGGTGCAGTTTCGACTTGTACGCGTCGTTGACAGCGAACTCGTCCTCGTCTTCGTCAATGCGCTTGCCCTTCGAGCTCTTCGTAAGCACCTTATACTTGGGCGTACAAAGCGAGATGAGGTGTCGCTTCAGGTCGTTCGCTTCAATGCGTGTGCACTCGGCAAGGTCTTTGAAGCGCCAGCTCCGGCGCTGGTTAAACAGCATCAAGATCACCGCTTGGTACGTCGAGACGCTGAGCTCGTGACGCTGCCGGCCATCGGCGCCACTGCTGCTGCTGCCAAAGAAACACGCGCGGACGTCGACAGAGCCCATGTTGGGCATCCACGTGAGCTTGCGGCCATTGTGTCGTGCGCAGTAGAACGCCTCGAACGACTGCGACAGCGCAGTGAGCTCGGCTGGGAGCGCGCACATAGGCGCCATCTCGGTCGGCCAGAAGCCGCTCGTGAGCACCTGCACGCTGAGCGCTGGGGCCTGGAAGTCTGCGCCTGGCGTCCCAGCCGCCCCCGTAGTTGGCAGTGCGACTTTGCGGTAGAGCTCCATAAGGTCCTTCGAGATGCTCATGTCCTTGAACATGCCCTCGAGCTTGGACGTGAACTGGTAGCCGCATTCGGCCTTGAGCTTCGAGATCACAATCTTCTCAGCTTCGTCCGACGTGCCTTTGCTCGTAAGCAGCCGCTTCGCGAGCAACGTCTTGTAAAACTCTTCAAACACGTCCTTGTCCTGGAGGTATCGGAAGAGCGCAATGACCTGCGCGACGCGGGCGTCGAGCTCAGCTTCAAAGCGGCTCTTGGAGCGAAGGAGGTCGTCGAGGTACTGCGCGAGGAAGCCAGCGCAGACAGTGTTCGTGTTCATGAAGCCTTCAAAGCCCTGTTTGATGCTCTTGTGGAACTGCGGGTCATCGTGAAAGCACTCGGTCAGGAACGTGACAAACTTCTCACGCAGCGCCAGTAGACTCTCGACAAACGGCGCAGCGTCGAGCGCAGTCTCTGGGCTCGACTGCGCTTTCACGAGTGCGTCACCGTGGCTCTGGATGTACTGCAGCACGCACGCGCTCATGGCTGGGAGCGTGCTCGGCACGCGCTTAAACAGCGCGTACATGCGACGGAGTGCGTCGACTTTCGCGTCACGGAACATTGCGACACAGCCAGAGCCGTCCATGTCGACGAGCGCTTGCGCTTGCGCAGCAATCAGCTGCGTCTCGACGATCGCTTTGAGCTTTGGCTCGGTCGTCGCGCTCAAGTAGTGCGTCACGCGCGTCGCTTCTTCCAGCAGCCGGCGCTCAGCCTTCACGAGGTACTCGGGACAGGTCGCGACGTCCAGGGTCGCCTGCGCTTCCGCGCGGTAGAACGCGAGCGAGCGGTCGAGGAAGAAGCGCTCAAAGTCGTCTTCGTACACGGCGTTCGAGTGCACGCCGAGGTCCACGAGCATGCGCAGCACACTCTTCACGAGGCTCCGGTCCACGAGTTCGCCATGCCGCTCGAGCTCAATTGTGCGCAGCAAGAGCTCGCGCAGGCGCTCCCGCACGCCCGGACTGCGGGCGACCGCGTCACGGAAGATGTACAGGCCGCTGTCGTATATCGGGTGCTTGCGCTTCTGGTTCACGTACGTGCGGTCCTGTGTATGCACATCATGTCCGGTTAGTGGTCATCGATGTGTATACTTAATATACATATTACTGTATACTTTGTATACATATGGCGGAATGCATTGAACGTACCATGTACATGAGGATGTCGCGCACCATCGTCATGATGAGCTGGTGGTCGGTCCACTTCTGGTTGAGCGCTGCGAGCAGCTGGTCGTCGGCTGCCGCGCTGATCTCCTGTGCGGTCTGCGTCAAGTGCTCTGTGATCACGCCGACGACGCCGTTGTAGAGCAGGTCACCGTGCTTGTGGAGCACCAAGTTGTACGAGTTGCTGCGCCAAAGGAAGCGAACGATTGGGCGTATGAGCGTCAGGCTCTACAATAGGCACACGCACACACACGCATACATAGAGAGACGCACACACGCACCGGTAGAGCTCTTCGAAGGACAGGAGACTCGCATTGTGCGAGAAGATCTCGTCGATCGCAGTGCGCAGTGCGGCCCAGATCTCCTGCGCACGCGCGAGGTCCATGCCCATGTTCTGGCGATACGGCTTGATCACGAGCTTCTTCATGGTGACGAAGAGCGAGAGAGAGAGAGAGAGAGAGAGAGAGAGAAGGAGGAGAGCGAGCGACCCGACTCTCAGGCGAGACTCTCGCCACAATCAACCTGCGTGTGTGTGTGGAAAGAAAGTGTGCAGAAGGCAACCTGTGCAATAATGCAGGGAACGGATCTTGGGACTTCTCCCTGGTTTATAGCACTATGTACAAGTGCTGCGAACAATGGGTTGAATTTAAATACTGTTATTAACAGACGTCGCGACTTCGACACACACGATAACAGCCGAGAGCACACACACACACGCTCGACAACAACTCACGACCCCCACACTCACTTTGGAGACGATGTCCTGGAAGGCGCGGTCGCAGCACCGAGCATCCCGTCGATCGACATGGCGGCGTCGTCCGACTTGCGTTCGAGGATGCTGATCGACGATGCTGAGTGGGACGCCGCCGCCTTGGGCTCCGCCATCTCTTCGGCAATGTCGACAAAGTGGTGACGGACCACCGCTGTCGGCGCGACAGCTTCCCCATGTGCGTCGTCGTCGCTGCTGTCGTCGTCGCCCCCTTCGACACCCGCGTACGAGAGGTCGGCGTACTCGTCGTCCTCTTCGTCCGAGATCCGCCCCATGAGCGACGAGAAGTTCCCAATCATCGCTTGCGACAGACTCATGTCGGACGACAGGCCCCGCGAACTCGACGCGACGACACTCGCAGCGCCGCCTACGCTTGTCGACGGCAACACGAACGACGCTGAGCCCAAGAACGATTGCGACCGTCGGACCGACGACGGCAGTCCGAACGGCGATAGCGCGTCGCCACCACCGCCACTCACGCCCCGGTCGCTGTGCATACTGAGACTGTGCGTACTGAGTCGCCGGCGTCGGACCGCGTGGCTGCCGCCGCCGTTCGCATGGTGGGGATGGGGGTGGTACCCGTGGAGCACAGAGCGGCTGCTGCTGCTGCCGACCGAGAGGAAACTGTCGTGCACGCCACTGCCACTGTGGTCGTCGTTGCCGCCAACGCTCCCGCTGTACGCCGACAGGTGGGCCCCGAACCCGCGTGGGAGTGTGTCGACTGTGATGCCGTACACTTCTTCACGCAGCGAGTCGAGGAGGCGCTCGAACGACTTGGCAAAGCCCATCATGTCGCCTTTGCTAAAGAAGTGGTAAAAGTCGCTCCGGGAGAGCGAGTACTTCATGTCGAGCCCAAAGTCGAGGCGGTTCACGACGACAGGGATGATGCGCTTGCCCTTGTCTTCCGCGAACGCGAGCTGGTCCTTCACGAGTTGGCTCGCGAGCGTCTTTTCCGAGAGCACAACGACAAACGCGGAGCATTTGAGGATCGCTTCTTTCGCCTCGAGGATGCGACGCGACATCCCATCGTCTGTCGCTGGGCCAGCGATCGGCGATGTCGACGACGATGATGGTGGCGGCGACAACGACGACGCGTTCTCGTCGCCGCCTTCGTCAATCTTGGACGGCAGCTTGTGCAGCCGTCGCGAGCGCTGGTCCAAGTAGCACCGGAAACCGCCTTCGCGGCACATATCGACACAGAGCTTCTTCACGAACCGGCCGTGCTGGTCGCCGTGGCAGATGAACACAAACTGCTCGCCCCCGGCTGTGACGCTCTCGAGCTCTTCGAACGTCTCGAGGATGCTGCCCCGCACGTCTCGCGCCGACAGCCCACTGCTCGTCGCACCCGAGCCGTCCGGGCGGTGGAAGTAGTACCCGCCCTTGTCCATCACGATGCTGTTTGTCTGGATGACTGAGCCGCCCGTGTCGGTAAAGTCCTCGCTCATCAACGAACTCGCGCTGCTCACGCGACTCAAGCTCGCACCACCGAGCTCGTACGCTGCCGTGTGGTACCCGCTGACATACCGTCGGGACGATCCACCACTAGCGACAGCTGGCCGCTGCACCAGCGGCTGCTGTGCACTCAGTGGTCCACCACCTCGGCTACTCAGCGGAAGCTCGAGTCCACTGTAGAGTCCACCAGGTCCGCTCACAGACTGCGACGTGTCGAAGAAGCTCCCGCTCTCAAGCACCGTGTCGGCGAGTACGCGCTCGTCGAACCCAGTGGCGTGGAACGGGTCGTGGGAGTGGGGCTGCGACTGCGTCGAGCTGACCCCGGACGGCGCCGTCGCGAGACGGCGGCGGCGGTCGCCCCCACGCGAGTGCGGGTTCGAGTGCGGCGCTGGACCGCCGTGGAGCGAGTGCGCGCTGTGCGCACTTCCGAGCGTGTCGGCGCGGCGAATGATGCGGCGCATCGTCACTTCCTTGCGCTTCTCGATCTCGTCGCGGAGTCCATCGAGGAGGATGCGCACCTGTGCCTTGTACTGCGCGTCGTCGTACTGGTACGCGATCGTCGTCTTGTCGCCGTCGTGCGCGGCCTTGTCGATCGCCGTGATCGCTGGCTCGAACGGGATGATCTGGCGCGTGTAGAGATAGACTTGGAGCTCTTCTGAGATCTGCGTGCTCTCGGTCGAGATCGCAAGGATCGGCGTGCCGACTTGCTTCGCGAGTGCGAGCTCTTTCAGGCACCACTCGGACTGCGCGTAGTCGTCTGTGATCACGCAGAGCACGACTGCTGCGTTCGTAATGCCGCGCGCAATCTCTTCGCGCCACACAGCGCCACCACCGATCCCAGACGGGTCCATGAGGTCGAGCCAGGTCGTGACGTTCGCGTCTTCAAGACTCCGGCGCAGCTTGAGCGCAAACTCCTTGTGTGAGTGCGTGTAGCTGATCATGACGTCGCGCGTGCCAGCAGCGCGCTTGATCTCAAACTGCAGCCGCGTTGACGTTGTGCAGTCGATCGCACGGAAGCCGTCGTGGTTCGTGCGCGAGATGTCGCCACCGAGACTCAAGATCGCAAGCGCGGTCGGCTGGTCGTCGAGCTTCACCGCAATGTGCAGCGCGGTGTCGCCAGTCGCGCGCAGCTGGTGGTTGATGTCGCCGCCGTGCGACGTCATGGCACGAAACATGTCGTCCGACGCACCACCGGCACACGCAGCACAGATGATGGGGGTCATGTCGCTCTCGTCGACAATGTTCGCGTCCGCACCGTGTGCGAGCAGCACGCGGACGACTGCGAGTCGGTTCACACGTGCGGCCCAGTGCAGTGGCGTACGGCCGCGTGCGTCCTGCGCGTTCGCGTCTGCGCGCGACGCGAGCAGGAACTCGACCGCGTCGACCGCGCCGTTTACGGCCGCCCAGTGGAGCGGCGTGCGCTGGTTCAAGCCAATGTACCCGAGCTCGCCGAGGCAGTCTGGGTCCACTTTCTTGCGCAGAAAGTACCGGATCCGCACCGTGTCGTTCATTGCAGCGGCCGTGTGGAGCGGCGTGAGCGCTACGTCGCCGCCCCAGTCTTCGAGCACTTGGGCGACTGCGTAGTTGTGGCGCAAGTACGCGAGCTGGAGCACAGTGAGCGTGTTCATGTGGCCCGGGTCTGGGATCGCGAGGTGGTTCGCGCCAGCGACGAGGAGCTCGCGCACAATGTCCGGGTGGTCGGCAAGGAAGATGGGTGGGAGACGGCTCTCGTACCGAAACGACGACTTGGAGCACAGGTTCACGTCCGCACCGTGTTGGAGAAGCCACCGCACCGCGTCGACCCGGCCCGTCGAGACCGCACAGTGGAGCGGTGTCACGAGCGTCGTCTTGAAGATCGACGCGTGGGACTCTTCGGCCGACACGACGGGTTTGCGGATAAAGAAGCTCGCAAGGTACCAAAAGAGGTCACCAGTTGAGAGCCGGACGCGTGAGACCTTGTCATACGCGTTCACGTCAAACTTGGCGCGGAAGAGGAGCTCCATCGCGGCAATGTTGCCTTGGTACGCAGCGACGTGCATGGGGTTCTTCTTCGCAAAGCCGTAGCCGACAACGAACCCGAACGCGAGTGTCGCGTCCGGGAAGAGCTCCTTCGCAAAGTGCGGACCGAGCGCAGCTTTCGCGAGCCGCAACGACCGGCGCAGCAGCCGCAAGTCGCCGAGCTGAGCACCACGAAAGAGCCGCTTCTTGATGTCAGCGACAATGACTGAGCGCTTCGGCGGTGGAGGAGGGGGGACGACAGCCCCAGGGCCTCCGTGACTGCCGTCCACACCAGCTTTCAAGTGCTGTCGAAGCTGCTGTTGCTGCCGCCGACGGAGCTTCGCTCGCAGCATGTGGGCTTTGATGTCGCCAGTCTGGTCGCTCTCTTTGAACGCGCCGAGTTGCATCTTGAGGTGCTCTCGGAAGCGCGCAAAGTACCGGATCTGTAAGAACGTGACGTAGTAGACAGCGAGGGCGCTGGCGCAGAACACGTACGCGGCCGGGTGGCCACGGCAGCCGTGCAAGAGCCGGCCGCTCGTGAGAAAGTAGAGAAAGACCGCAGCGATCGAGCCCGCGTAGAGGAAGATCACGACGCCGGTAAGTTCGCAGAACTGGAGAAACACGGTGCGTTTGACTTTCTGGAGCCGCCCCGCGTGGTCGACGCGTTGCTCGCGCTTGAACGGCTCAAAGACGCGGAGTCCGGACGCTGGGAGCACGAGGACAAGTGACGCGGGGAAGAGGTGGAAGAGCAGCGCTGCGAGCGCGACGGTCGGCCGACAGCTCTGCTCGCGCGAGAGCACAACGCGCACTGGGTTCGCGACGTACAAGCTCCCAGCCGCGAAGCTCTTGTCGCGCTTGTAGCCGTAGAAGAACGCGAGCGCGAGCACGTCGAGTGCGACGAGCACTTCGACAATGCGCACGACACGGATCGCAAAGTACGAGTTCAGTTTGTACCGACGTCCGAGGTACTTGAGCGGCAGCGGCCGATTGCTAGCAGCACTGGCTGAAACGAGCGCTACGGGTGACGTTGGCGTGGCTAGCGGCTGGCCGTCGTTGTTGGTGTCGTTGTCGTTGTCGTTGTCGTGGAGGGGGTCTGGGCCGAGGAAGCTCGTACCGCGTGGGCGGCGCTGGCTTAAAGAGCGCTGGTGCGGCTGCGGCAACAGCCGTTGGTGTGGAAGCGGCGGTGGTGGCGGACGCCGGCTCGGCGTGAGCTCCAGCACGTCGTCCAGGTCGTCGTCCACGTCGTTCGAAGACGACGCCCGACTGCTGCTCCCGAACGTATCCTGGTGCGCGAGCGCGTGCATGGACGAGCTGGACGGCGCGCCTACGGGCGACGGCGTCGCGACCTTCGCGTAGCCGTCCATGGGAGGAGGCGCGGGCGCTCGAGTGTCGCAACTGCTGCTGCTGCCGCCGTGGAGACTTCCCGCAGTCGCGTGGTGCGTGGTGCGCGGGCGGTGGATGACGAGGTGTCGACGACATTCCAAATCGCATGTCGACACATCGTTGACGACGTGCGAAAACGAAACGGAGTGCTTATGTTACAAGCACGTCACTGATGTCAAGAATATGGGGCGATTTCAGTGAAAATGTTCCTGTATCATCGTACCAAACCTACACTTGTACCAAAACGCAAACAAGCATGCAATGCAGACTTTAGAGAAAGGTGGGGCTGCAGTACCAGCAGTACTAACTCAGTGCAACAGACTGCCGACTCAAACTCACAGCCTCACACGCCCAGACTCTCGACTCGAGCCTTCAGATTGTCGAGATTGTCGAGATTGTCGAGATTGTCGAGATTGTCGAGACTGGGGATTGCCAACACTGCGAAACACATACAACTCGCGTACTCCATCCAACACGCACACCACCATAGGGAATGATGATCGTATCATGCATGCACTGTATTCATTCTACTTTGGCTCCCATACATTTGCACTC
>JAASFJ010000838.1:0-14999 GCA_023333755.1 Globisporangium uncinulatum
GCTTGCTCGCGAGCTCCTGCGGGATGCGCGTGAGCATCAGCAGTTCGCGGTACTCGCGGTTGAACGGGCCGCCGTAGCGCAGGAACGCGGACGCGAGCGCACAGTCGCCCACGAGGTGCATCTTGCGCTCGACGAAGCGGTTCGAGTCGTCGGTCCAGCGCAGCTTCTCGCCACCGAGGCCGTTGATGAGCGCGGTGGCTTGCTCCATCTTCTTCTTCGTCGCGTGCGCGTACTCTTCGACTTTGGCCTTCTCCTCCATCTGCGCTTGGAAGGCTTCTTGGAGCCGCGTGAGCACAGCCTGACACTTGACGAGCTTCTCTTCGGACGACTGGAGACTCGCTTGCGCCGCCTCGAACTTACCTTCTGCGATCCGGAGCGCTTCGAGCTTGGGCTTCACGACCTTGGACGCTTCGTGGTACATGCTCATGGCCTTGACCCAGCAGAAGAGTCCCTCGGCTGCTTTCGACGCGTTCTTGGCCACGGGTGCTGAGAAGCCTTCGAGGTCCATGTACGGCGCCATGAGCTCGAGCGTCTCGTCGTTGATGTTGTCTTTTAGATGCTTGGAGAAGTAGAAGATGTTCTGCAGGAACCGCGTGTCAGCAAGCATCCCCGACTTGACGACCTGGAACGAGTCGAGTACAAAGTCGAACGACTTCTTGTCCTTCCCGACGCCGAGCGTGATCGGCGACCGCTCGATCTTGAGCATCGGCATCATCTGGAGAATCGCGACACAGTCAAAGATGAGTTTGATAATGTCACCAGGCTTCGCGAGCTTCTTGAGCTCGTTCAGGTCGTTTGGCTTGATACTACTCGCTGCACGCTCGGCTTCGTCGAGGAACGGCTGCGCTTTCTTCAAGTCTTCTTCCGCGTCCTCCTTTTCTTTCAGAATGACAGTCGCGTCCGCCTCGCACTGCTCCTTGATCTTCTGCACAATGTCGTTCTCTTTCTTCGCTTCGAGCGACTTGACTTGCAGCGTCTCGAGCATCTTGTTGGCGGCCACTTCAGCCGCAACGAGCTTCGACTCTTCTTCTTTCAGCACGACCTTCATCTTCTCGACGTCTTGGGCACCTTGGACGAGCTTCTGCAAGCCAATGTTGATCGCGCTCTCGTTGCGGTTGATCTCACTTAGCTTCTCGCTGTACAGCGCCTTGTAGAGCGCGAGGAAGTGAAGGAATGACCGCGGCGTCTGGAACACGTGGCGTCGCATCTTGGCAAAGTACTCGCCGCACGTCTCAACGACCACTTGGTGGATCCGACCCATCTGAGTGACGAGACTTTCTTTAACGGTCGCGGAGGCTTCGATCGCAAAGCTCTCCAGGTACCCGCTACTCACAGCCACCAGCGCTTCCTCTGGCCACGGCAAGAACCAGTCGAGCGTGCACCCGCTGATCAGGTTTGGGAACTCGCGGCACCGGTCCGCGAAGCTCTTGCTCACAGGCGAGAGGCACAGGAGCAAGTGGAGGTTCCGCCGCACGCGGTCAAAGAAGAACCGGATGAGGTTGTCGATCGTGTCGGAGAGCTCTGGGTGGGTCTTTTGCATGGCGTTCCGCAACTCGCTTGCCATGACCGTGAGCTCGTCTCGATGGAAGAGCCCTGGGACCTCCCCTGCCGCAAGGAGCGAGTTGATCTGCTCCAAGAACGACTCGTCTTTGATCTCCGCTTCGGTGATGAGGAACGATACACCTTTGCCCACTTGGCCGGCGAGCTTGAAGAGCGACCGAAGGTCGTCTAGAAACGAGACGAGGTTGTACGTCTTGGTGACCGTGATCTGAAACACGTGGTAGCCTGCGATGATGGACGCGAGGCGGGCGAGTGACTGCTTCCCGGATCCGCCGACGCCCACGAGCATCATGTGGTTCTGCGGCATCCCAAGCACGCGGGAGATCCGCACGAGGTGCATCAGCGCCTCGTCAAAGAGGATGAGCGAGAGCTTCTTGCCTGGGTTTTCCTTGTTGAACTGCTGCAAGAGCTGCTCTGTGCGCGCGCGCACGACGTGGACGCTCGCAGCGTTCTCGTAGTACTTTGGCGCGTCCTCCACGACTTCGCCGTACTCGTCAACGACAGCTTCTCGGAGAAAGTCGACAAAGACCACATGCGGATCGGCTTTCTCCTTCGCCGACGGCTTGGGCAGGACCGAGTCGACGATAAGTGCGACTTCATCGCGAAACCTGTGCTTGTCCTCGACCGAGACGAGGCGGTCGCTGAACACACGCTCGCTCTCGTGGCGCCAGAGCCGCATGAGTACGCGCTCGGACGTGACGCTGTCGAGCGGCGCACGCATGATACCTTGGTAGCACCGACTGAGCTCGCGCATGCTGAAGAAGTAGTGGAACTTCTGGGGCGTCGGGAGCATCGCTTTGCGCATCCACACCCAGAGGTGGCTCGACGCTGTCGCGAGTCTGGACGCGACCTCGAGGATCGCCTTGCGTGCGCTATTGTCGATGTCGTTGAAGCGCCAGCGCATCATCTGTCCGTAGATGGCTTCCACCAGCTCTGTCGTCGGCGACAGAATGTTGAGGACCACAAAGTGCCGCTTCAGTCGGTTCGGGATGTCGTTCTTGCCGCCCTTCGGGTGGCTCATGGCCGCTACGTACCGGAGGTCTTCGATCGCTTTGATGTCGCCACGCTTGTCCTTGTCAAGGAAGCACAACGTACTGGTTTCGATGAGTTGGCGCACGACTTCGAGTGTCGGCTGGTCCATCCACTCGTTCAGAGCCGGCATCGACAAGTCGTCCAAGAAGAATGTGAGCTTCTTTCCGTTCGCAGGACCGAACGTCTTGCCACCGCGCTTCTCCAGCTCAGTCTCGATCACCGACTGGAAGCCGCTAGGTTGGCTGGCACCCGAGAAGATGACGTTCTTGAAGATCTGGTCGTCTGCACTCCGTCGGCTTTCGCAGAACAGCCGTGCGATCGTCGACTTGCTTGTGCCCGTTTCGCCCACGAGCATGACTGGGAACTGACACGCGTGCAGGTGCTCAATCAAGTACAGCGAGCGGGTCGTGTCCGTATTGGGGATGATGAGGCTCGCGACGTTGTCCGTGCTCGCGAGCAGGTTCTCGCTCGCTTCGCACGTCCACTTCTCCCACTCGAGCGTCGACGAGTGCAGGAAGTGGTCGTAGATTGTCGCGCTTCGGTCGCTCTCGTCGCTCTCGGGAAATGCGGGCGACTTATCGCTCAAGTACTGGCTCAACCTCACGCGGTCGTCGAGGTCGAGGACGCCGCCGACCGCCCACGACAGCGCGAAGGCAAAGAGCCGCTCGAGCTCGAGCTCCAGGTCCGCGCCGGACTCGCTCAGCTCGCAGCGCTGCAGCAGACTGTGCAGCAGGTTCAGGCACGACTGCATGAGCGCAACGCGGGGCAGAGAGAGCACCGAGCGGCAGTGCTTACCGACGAACTCGAACAAATGGCCCGGACTGCCGCCGCCGCCACTGCTATGCGTCGAACAGGTCCCCACCATCTGCGTCACACACGTGCGCAAGTGGTCGCGGTGCTGCTCAGGACGCGTGAGCAGCCAGCCGTGCACGACCGGCTCCCAGTCAAGGTCGGTCTCACTCACGTAGATGATACCAGCGCGCGACACGGTCGCGGGGGACGCGTTGCGCAGGTCCTCGACCTCGAACATGAGCTTGCAGTTCTCAGTCATGGGCACGCGGTCGCCGTTCGCGAGCGTCAAAATCTTGTTGTCGTCCAGCACGGTGTTGAGGTTCTCGATCCAGATCGCGTCCACTGGGCCGTCGCACACGATCCACGACACATCTTTGCGCGTCCGGTCGTTGAACTTGGCCCAGATGGCCGCAAAGACGCCGTCGACCCACTCGCCCGACAGTTTGTCCGTCTCGCCAAACATCTCTTCGGGGCGAATCGCCTTGGGGTTCATCCGGATCTGCCGGTGTGGAGTCTTTGTCTGTGTGCTGAGCGCCGACTGGAGCGTGCGGAAGATCTCCGACTTGCCAGAGCCCGCGGGTCCGACGAGAATGATTCCATGCCGGACAATCGTTGTGTCGTAGAACTGCAGCACCTTTGTCGTCCACGCCAGGCTCTCAACGCGGCTGTTCTTCGCGAGCACGTGCGAGATTGCGCCGGCAATCTCGACGTTCTGACTCGACGGGTGCTGCTCGACACCCGGGAAGATGTCGCGCAGAAGCGAGAGGAAGATCGGGATGTCCTGCGCCACGAGCTTCGAGAGGTTCATGTCCCGCAGTGTCGTCATGAGCAGCAGCTCTTCGTTTGCCATGAGGCTGTTGCGCTTCGTCGTGCCGGCCGTGCGGAGCACCGAGAGGATGTTGCGCAGCCCAAAGTCGTAGTGTCGCTGCTTCGAGAGCTGCTCCTCACAGATGTTGTACAGCGTCTTGAACTTGCGCGCGAGCTCCGCGAACGTGTCGTAGCCGACAGAGCAGAGCTTGACTTTCATGATGATCTCCCGGTCCGGCACCATCATTGACACGCCGCGGAAGAGCGCCTTGAGGTTCTCGGGCAGCTCCTGGCGGCCTTGGTAGCCTGGGTTCATCGTGATGAAGTACGCCACGTCTTGGTTCAGCGCGATCGGCTGCGGGTCGCCTGGGAACGCGAACGACGCACTCTGGAGCCGTTTCGCGTTCGTGATCGCAAGCACTTGCTGAGCCACGACGGAAAGCACCGGGAGCTCAATGCGGTTGAACTCGTCGAAGCAGCCCCAGAGCCCGCCTTGGCACAGCCCTTTGAAAATCTTGGCCATGTCTGAGTACCGCTGCTGGTCCGTGCAGTTCGTGACGATCACGTACACGCCGAGGCTGCGACCAAGGTCCTTCACAGTCTCGGTCTTGCCCGTGCCTGCGGGCCCTGCCGGTGCGCCGCCAAGGTGCATCCCGAGCGCTTGAGAGAGGGTGATGTACGCGCGGTCAGTGAGCGGGGTGATCACGAGCCGCTCCTTGCAGCCGAGGTACTCGAACGAGTACTTGAAGTCGACGTCGCAGATCGAGATGAGACACGCGTCAGCGCCGACGCTGTCGCTCGCAGGCGACGGCTTCCAGTAGAACCGCGCTTGTTTGAGCCACTCAAAGTCGTTCGCGTCCACGACTTTCTTCTCCTTGTAGAGGCGACAGAGGTCGAGGAAGCAGTCGCGCTGGTGCACTTGGATCGTGATGAGCGTCTCCACCTTCGTGCGCGTCATCTTCGTGCCGAGATCAGTCAAACACCAGGACGAGAGCTCCGAGAGCATCGCGCTGTGCTTCTTCGCAGTCTGCTGCATCACGCCTTTCATCGACCGGCACTTCTGGAGCGCGTCTTGGCACTCGGCAGTCCAGCTCAGCTGGATCCCAAGCAGCGCGAACTGGCCGCAGTACTTGGACACAAATTCTCGCAGCGACCCGGAGGTACACTCGGCCGCTGCACTGCGGCAGATCGCCTTCATCGTCACGCGCATCTCGCGCTCGAGCGTACGCAGCCAGTCCTCGATGTTGCCGTCTGCGACGACGGCGGTCGCGAGCGCGATCACCTCTTCGTCGCTGCCGACAAGCGACTTGAACTTGAGGATCTTGCGCCGGTCGCCCGTCGGCTTGTCCTCGTGCACCACTTGGTCGATGCTGTCAAAGATCTTCTCGTAGTACTGCTGCACGGCTGTCGGGTCCGACCCGCGCGACAGAATGAGCAGCAACAGCGGGTTCGACACAAAGTAGAACCGCGGGAACTTCTTCCGCTTCTGCTCCAAGTACCCCTCGAGCGACTTCTGGCACTTCTCGAGCTCACCGAACAGGACCGGCAGCGTCGTACGCAGCAGCTCGTTCGAGCAGCACGCGACCACGAAGCCGATCTCGGACGCCTTGGTCATCACTTTGATCCAGTCTTTGTCGATCTTGGCGAACTTCTTGGCCTCGAGCGGCATCTGCTTGGCAATGTCGCCTCCCGTGAACACGGACTCGAGCGACATCCAGAGCGTCTGGACCTTGATCCAGAGCTCCAAGATGTCGGCTGTATCCGAGAGCTGCGCTAGCTTCCCCTGCACGCCGTCCTTGAAGTACACGACATGGCGCATACTGAGCATGGCTTGGAGCTGCAGTTGACTGTCTTCGAGGTCTTCGATCACGACGCCGTAGCCTTTCAAAATCGGGACGTTGCGCGGCCGCCACTCGCCAAACTCGAACGACGTGCCTGCCCACCGCTCCTTGATGTCCTTGATCTTGTTCTCGATCTGGAGCTGCTTCTGTGCGCTCTCGCAGATGTTCTCGACCTCCTCTTTCCACGTCAACAGCCGCACCGCGACAATGTCCTGGAACCGAAAGCTCTCACTCTCGACCGGCAAGTGCTGGCCACACGTGCGCATGAGCTCTTCCCAGTGCCGCGGCTTGATGCTCTCGCGACTGAGCTCGCGCACGAGCGGCAGCATGTCGAGGAACTCGTTGATGTCTTTCCGGAGGATGTGGTACGCCTCCCACTCACACAGCTTCTTGGGCATCTTCTTGCACCGCACGTCGAAGCCGCCGAACGCGTCGCCCATGCGCTGGATGTTGGCGCCCACGTGACTCCACGCGATCGCTTTGAACTCCTCCATAGTGTTCACGACGTCCATGTACAAGCCGTAGAGCTGGTCGAGCAGCGCCAGCTCTTTCTTTGTGCGCACGAGCTCGGGGTACTCGGTCGTCCGCATCCCAAAGAGCTCTTCGCCGGCCGAGTACACTTCGAGCTTCCGCTCGCGCGTCAGCATGAGGTCCTTGAAGCGCTTCAGCCGCTCGACCGCCTCGGCCGGCTGGAGCCCCGACACCATCGGGCCGTTCTCGTTATAATCGCACCGGAACTGGAGGATGTCGACTTGGAAGTCCTTGACGTCCTTAATGAGTTGCTTCTTGAACACGCCCTGCACGTCCGAGAGGTTGTCCGTCACCTCTTCTGCGTAGTCGACGAGCTTTCGCCACGAGCTCCGGATCACGCTCTTCTGGTCCATCTCTTCCTTGTCCATGTAACCACCAGGGAGGAAGTGTTCGAGCATCTCGTACATGTCGGTGATCGGGTTGATCTCCATCTCGATCGCTGACTCGCGTTCGCGGATCTCTTTCAGCACGCCCATGACGAACCGGAGCGAGTCGAGCGAGTCCACGTGTGTCGCGAGCTTGATGGTCGTCACGCGGACGTACTCCATCAAGTTGGTCAGCGCCGCCCGTGCCTGGTGGTGCACTTTGTCTGAGTATTGGACTTTCCACTGCCGGCACTCGTTGCGCAGCTGGAGCTTGAGGTTCTTAGTATTGAGCGAGAGCACAGCGATGTTGTGCACCGGTGCAATGTGGTTGATCTCAGCTTCGACGCTCATGAAGTTCCGGAGCTCGTTCTCAAAGTCCTGGATGAGCGGGTTGCGCTTCATGAACTGGTTATACCGGAACTCCATGTCCTCTTTCCAGAGCCAGTCGTACTTCTTGAACGCCGTGAGGTACTCATGCACCTGGTTCTTCGTGCCGTGCAGTGCGCCCGTGAGAAGAATCGCGACCTTGATGATCTCCGTGTCGCACCCGAGCTTCTCGAAGAGGCTCACGCGCGTGTGCTCTGGGTGGATATGCTGCTGACCCCACTCGTAGAGGCTCTTGGAGCACTTGAGCACTGCGACAGCGGACCGGTTGATCGCTCGCTGGATGTCGTCGAGCGACGGACTCAGCCGCACGGACGGTACAGAGAGCTGAACGTCGACCTCGAAGAACGGGCGTTCGAGGAAGAGGAACCCGGTCCCTGACTTGGAGCACACGCGCTTCTTGATCGCATCGAGCGACTGTTTGGTGCAGTTGAGCAATGCGCGGTAGAAGAGGTGTTTGTAGTGGCTGCGGAACGCGGTCATGGCCTCCTGGTCGCACAAGATCCGCTCGCCATGCTCGTCTGGGATTGCCGTCATCGCGGAAGAGCCAGTGAGCGACGCCGACGTCCCCATGGGTGACGCCGGTAACGTGATGATCGACACTGATGGGGTAGCGTCGAGTGCGTACTCGCACAGCAGCCGGAGGACGTCCTCGACCGCGTTCTCGATCTCGACGTTCTTGGCGCTGAGAAGGACGGTGACGGTGCCCACGTGCTTCTCTTGGATCCGGACAAAGTCGTCGAGCGCAAACGACTGGTCGGTTGGGAGGTACACGAGCGAAGCGCGCGAGACGACCTTGAGGTTCTTCTCAATGCGGTTCTCGATAATGTCGTACACGTTGTTGATGAGCTCTTCGAGGCGCTGGAGTCCAAAGTGGGCCTGCATCTTGTACGCGTCAATGTTCATGCTCGTCCACGTGAGCGTTACCATCCCCGGCCGGAGCTTCTGCTGCAAGTCCTCTAAGTGCGGCTTCAAGAGCGTCGCAGTCACAGGGATGATCTTGGACGTCACGCGGTCGTACTCTTTCAGTGTGTACGTGAGGTCGTTGTAGTACATCTTGAACTTGTCCTCTTGGAGCATGACCATCTTGGCGTTCTCCGGCACTTCGATTCCCATGCGGTCGAGGCACTTGGCTTCGCGAATGAGCTGGAGGATCTCCTTGTCAAAGTTCACGTACAGCTTCGCCGTCTCGGGGTGTCGGATGATCAGCGTCGCGTGCAGTCCGGCCTTCGCTGTCTCGACCGACCGGCACCACGCTTCGTACCACAGGTACTCGAACGCCACGAGCGTCCGCGCGACCTTGTTGTACATCTTGATGATCTTCTTCGAGTCCTTCGTCGACAGCACGGTCGGGTTGCTCTCGAACTTGCGCATGGGCTCCTCGATGCGACGGAGCAGGTGGCGCGACCAGAGGATGTTCCCAGCGACCGGCGGCAGGTTCCGTGCAATTGGCGGGTCGTGGCGGTACTTCTCGTAGATGTCCTGCACGTTCGTGAGGTCGAGGCCGTAGTTGTGGAAAATGACAGTGAATTTCGAGTCGAGGTCGGTCCGGAGGCTCTCGCGCTGCAGGATCGACTGGAACTGCTTGAGCAAAATCAGCGACTGCTCGATGCTCGTGATGTTGTCGAAGCTCACGTTGATGAATTGCTGCAACGACGCCTCGAGGTCTGAGATCTGGATGTTGAACTCGACGTAGTCGCGATCAAACTTGTTGTTGTGGAAGTCGAGGAGGTCATGTTTGTTCGCCTTGAACTCACGGATGATGGCGTTGAAGGACGTGAGGAGCGTGTCCATGCCTTCGAGCGAGTGCAGCGCGAGCGACCGGAACTGGTGGATCGTACTGAACATGTCGATGAGCTTCACGACGCGGCGACAGAAGAGGTCGAACTTGCCAAAGATCTGCGTCTCGCTAAAGTCAAACTGCTTCCCTTTCGGCATCGTCAGGAGCTTGTCTTTTGTGAGCCGGTACTGCTCCTGGTACGCTTCGTTGAGCTTTAGGCACGCCTCGAGATCGACGAGCAGCGCTTCGGGGTCTTTTGCCCAGATACTCTCGGGCGGCTCCTTGCCGAGGATGTTCTTCTTGCACAGCGCGATCATCTGGTTCGTGATCTTCATGAACAGCTTCGTCATGCGCTCGGTCGTGTTGTAGTACCGCGCGATGGTGTGGATCATCTTGACCGAGTTCATGAGCGCTGGCAATGCGTCGACCACAGACCCGGGCGTTCCCGTGTACAGCGGCTCGATGAATCGCTCGAGTGTCGCGAGGTACTTGACGTTGTCCTTCGCTTCGTTCGACGCCTCGGTGATGTTCGTGTCGATCTGCTTCCACTGTCGCAGCAGCGGTCCGATGCTGAGCTTGTCGAGCGCACCGTCCTGCACTTTCGACACGACACTCAGCACGCCCGTCACCAACTTGCACTCCTTGGACTTGAGCTGCTCCGTGATGCCCATGAGCCGCTGGAGCCGGCGCTTCCAGTACTCGAGCTCCGTGTCCGGTCCGGCGTCGTGCGACTCCCAGCGTCCTTGGTCGTGGTCTTCGAGGTACGCCTCGGTCTGCTTGCACCAGTCCTGCACGAGGTCCACAAAGTGGTACACTGCGCTGTCGTCCGACGCCAAGCGCGTGAGGCTCCGCGAGTCGCTCGCGTCAAAGCGCTTGTCGGGCTTGCGCAGGTCCAGTCCTGTGTTCATCGCTTTGAGATTCTCCTGGATGTCCACCACGAACGACCGGAGGCCGTGCATGAACTCGTTGCGAGACTCATTCTCGGCTTTCCCCCACTCTGTCTCCTCGCGGCTCGTGAGGAGCGGTACGAAGAGCTGCGACAGCACCGTCTCGACTGAGAGGAGCACAGATGGGTCGAGCACACCGTAGCCGAGCAAGTGGTCGTTTGCGAGCGCTGGGTCGAGGATAAAGGCTCCGGTCACGCTGCTGCTGGTGTCGAAGGTTTCTGGGCCCATGGTACCTGAGTTACTGAGCCCATTCGCGGTTGTTTCTGCGTCAGCGGCAGTACTGGTAGTATCCCTGGGCACTTTGACAAAGTAGAGCGCTCGGCCGCGTAGTGGCTCTTCAAGCCCGTCGGTGATGAAGAGTTCGCGACGGCGATCTGTCGCGAGTGCAGAACCGATGCTCTGGTCCGCATCGTCGTCGACGCTCGGTCGCTGCTGGTAGTAGAAGAAGATCTTGCGTGGTCCATCGGCGCGGAAGAAGAGCGCGAGCTTCTCCATGCTCCGGTTCGTCTTGAGCAGCTCCTCCACCTGCGCCTCGTCCGTGAACCCGAGCGTCGCCTGCAAGCGCTGGATGATCCAGCGATGGCGTGCCTGGAACGCCATTTCGCTCCACCGCCGCCACTTGGTAGAAGGATGCGGGTGGTTGGTAGCTGCAAGGACACGGAGGGCCAGGCCGCGTGTAGAGCGAGCGGAGAGAGACCCAGAGGAGAGGCGACAGGAGCTCTTGGCGCGCGTCTGTTCGAGGAGCGACGTCGACTATCAAGTAATTATGGTCTTGACCTACCTCCAGTATACCGAACGGCCACTACTAGTGGACGTCAAGAATCCGTCGTCGTACTTGGCACCTCGTCGTCCATGAGCATTGCCTGGTCGGCAGACAGCGTGGAGGAAACGGCAGGCGGCTGGATCACTCGGAGCTGCACAGGCGCACGTGCGCGTATGCGCTTGAGTGCTAGCTGAAGCATGCGGCGCATGCCTTCACCTGAATCGCCCGAGAGAGAGAGAGAAGTCAACGAGCCAACGAAGCGTTCGTACTACCTACCACTGCACGCCAAGCGATCCATCACGCATACCGGTCACGCTCAGACCCGACATCGACATGAAGGGACCGAGCAGCTCGCACAGCGGCGCTAGGACGACACACTGGAACCCGTTGGGCTGTGTCTGCTGCTGCGTAACAACGTCAGCTTGCTGCTACTGGACGACGAGAGGGAGGGACAACAGTGTCGCGTGTGAACGCACCTCCCAGGACCGCTCCACTTCGTCCAGTTCGCACAGCACGTGGAAAACGTCGCGGCACTGCGTGAGTGTGATGCGTCGCAGAGGCGCGTAGGACGGGTTGGAAACGTCGACAGCCGCAGCGGAGGCGGACTACAGGAGCAAGTACGTACACATGAGTGGTGAGGACGGGCTTGCTACTATAATGAGAATCGATGAACAGAGACGCACATTTGCATCGCCTCGTCTCCGCTGCAGTGCTGTCGCCAGCAGCTTGGCGAAGAGCGGGGCGTTCGACACGAGCAACAGTGCGCTGTTGCCCTCAAGCGCCACTGATACGGCGAGCTCGACACATTCCTGTGACGCCAAAGTCATTCAGCAATGCGCTCAATGGACGGTGGAAGCTGTGACGTAGTGGACGGCTGACGCACCTCCACGCTCGCAGTCTCCACTCTCCGTCGCGCCGGGGACGGAGCCGGTAGCGTTTGAGAGACGTCGCTGCACGCAATCGCACACACACAAACACACACACGCGCACATGACTTGAGCTTTTCAATTCCAGAAGTTTTTGAGTCAAATAATTGGCTTACTTATCAAACAGCGCCGCCATGCGCGTGCTCGAGGCGGCGCATCTCGCAGCGGTCTGCTTACGCAAAGAAAGGAGACGCGTGGAGTGCAGGCTCTCGGAGAAGAGCTGCGCTGCGCTCGTCTGAGAGTCGTGGTGCTCAGAGTTGGCAAGCACACGCATTTCGATCTCTTGCTTCCTCTTGTCACGTTTCTTGGCTTTGAGAGGCAAGGTGTTCACAGATTTATCAACTTCAGATTGTGGCATGCATCATTTTGAAAGGCAAGGTGCTCACAGATTTATCAACTTCAGATTTTGGCATGCATCATTTTTGGCATCGTCTGAATTTACCACGCAATCATTCTCTCCAAAACGAAAACGGAGCGCATCCATTACAGTGACGTAAAATGCCACAACAGGCATCTTTCCGAGTATGATACATGGATGTAAATGATAAATTGAATACTTAACAATGCCGTGCTGTGCCCAGAGAAGCTCTGGGTTCTATGCATCTTGTGGTGATGTATCCTTTCTGTGGACTAATGTCGGCGTGCTATCAAATAGTCAAGGAGCTAATTTCTTTAGGTATATCAATTGCCATTTTTGCAGGCTCAAATGGAAGAACCGGACTTGTCACAGACAACAACAAGACCATCCAGTCGTGGGGCAACGAATATACAAATCGCAACCTCGATCCCGTAACGCCACCTCTTGATACTGAAGAGCAGCGTGAGACACCTAGACAGTGACTGAAAAAGTTGCTGGACGGACGCCCGCTGCGTTTATTGAGAAACGCGGTAGTGTTCGGCGACGTGAGCGACGTTCGTGTTCTAGCTACTCTAGGTGCCCTCGAGCGTGGTCTGCCGACCGGGCTGCGCTCTCGCATGTTGCGCATCCGGCCACCACATTTGTCCTCTGCGAACACGTTTTGCGCGTTTCATCCAGCGCTGGTCGACGATGCAGATGGCGAGCTTCACAGACCGCTGTTGGGCGCTGCGTCACCCAGCGATATCTAGATCATCGTCGATGTCATCCGACACAGCATCAATATGGAGGGCTGCGACGTATCAAATTCTCACTGCTCTCGCGGGTTGTTCCTCTCATCCACAAGAAGTCATCATTGGGCTCTTTCTTTGCGGCACCAACTTCAGCGGGAAGTGCAAGAACGGAAATATTTTCATATTACCTGCTGCGGGGTCTGGGTTTGTAATCGCGATGTCAGATCTCATCAAACACAGCCCTGTGGTTGTCGGCATGATCCTGAGCGGATATCTTGTAACTGAGACATTAATGCAACATCAGCGACAGCTGAGCACATCGCTATTCGCCGCCTTTTAGTACTTGAACCTCGGCCATGGTGCAATTTATGTGAAGGAAGGCTCTGACATCAGCACTGACGATGTTATCACCTGGTAATCTACATTCTATCGTTCACTGCGCGAAACTGAAAAATCCTAACAGAGTAGACCTTCGTGGATACCGATGTCAACATTGAATCAGTGCGGAACGAGATATCGCTTCTCGTATTCGACCCACAAAACAAACACATTAACGTTATCAGCGCGCTCGTGCGCCATTGGCGCGACTGAACTTTAGAGACGCATCTGGGCAAAGGCCGCATTTCTTCTCAGACCGACGCGACCATCTAAAAGCAACACTGCAGCAACCCATACCGAGAGCAGTCGTCAACACGACAAAGAACGGCATCCACGCATCTTGACCTACCCACGGCTATTATGGTGGAGGCTGACCGATAAGGTGTTGTCATAGCGCACAAGATCGCACGACAAGGAATCGGTGGCAGTTCACGGCAAATGATAGACACACCGCTACCACGATGTCACCAGAAAGCTGCAAGCATGCGGTGAACAAATGCAACCATGCGACGAAGGCAGTAGTTAGCGCAGATCATTGTGGTACCCTCTAAACACGTCGAAGCGGTGAGGTAAACGTAGTAAATTTGAGCGACCGATGAGCGCTCCCTTATGTCACGCGGTACGGCTGCATCAAAGTTGTGCAAGTAGTCTGTATAGCTGGCGCGGAAGTGGACGCTTCGAAAAGGAGTGAATAGTTAGCACCATTGTGCATCTCAGCCTCGTTGTGCGAAAGAAGATATACTTACAGTGGACGGATTGTGACATTCTGCAGCTCAGTCACGCTGTGCGGGATAAGTTGCGGTGCTGCAGCACGCGGCCACAGTAGAGGATGTACGCGATAGCGCAAGCTATTTGCACTTTCACTCCCTGTGTTAACAGATCACGAGGGTGTCGCTCGAACAGCTGACGGAATGTACGCAGGTGACATCGCCGGTCCTACCAGGAAAATATGGTTGTGCTCGCTGAGCGAAGCAACAGTGTCGTTCTTGTTGATGCGTTGCTGGGTCGAAGTGGGTACGCCCCAAGTAATAGATCTGTGTAATTTTACACTGAGAGGCGATGGCTGATTTGGTGTGGATGCTCGCAAGCAAAGCTGCTGTGAACTGTGAGGGCAGTGAGAACCGAACTTTATCGATACATGAAACGATGGCAGATCGACTGAACAGAGACCCTTGAGCTGCTTGAGTATTGTGCCGAAATTGATCTGCTCGATATTGATTATCAAGATCAGCTATCATACACCGCTGTGAGTCAACTTTAGACTGTGGCGACCGGACCGTTTCGCAGTGGCACCGACGTGACCGTCACTGACAACGCCGACACCAGCGGTTGCGACCGCGATGGAGCGCCGCTGTATTAGAACGATCAGTCGCCTCCCTCAGTTCGGCTCCACGATCGGCTCGCCGCACAAGCGAAATCTAGTACGCGATCTCATAATTCGTGTGTTGTTATATCGATTAGAGTATCGAGTATACCTGATAAGCCATGATGTCATGTCTCAGTTCAACTTCTGTTGTGGTGCTGTACCCAAGCTGGATCAGCCAAATACTTCTCCACAACAGGAATTCATTTTCACTCCGTTATTTTCAATCTAGCTAGCTCCAATCAAGTGATTTTTGCTGAAGGTGCCCCGGGCGTCGGTCAACATCACATATCATTTATAAGATTAGAGCATATTACAATGGGTATGTAATTGTGCTTGTATAAAAAATTTCAGTTGAATCTTACACCATGACATGAATTTGAGGAGGTGTGGTAGCACGAATGTATGTGGTTATACCACATACATTCGTGCTACCACACA
>JAASFJ010000839.1:0-14978 GCA_023333755.1 Globisporangium uncinulatum
TACTCACGCGCCCCCCTGTACTACCAGATTGGTACACATGCGGACGAATCAATACGCCTGGACACTTCAATCCGCCCACCTGCTGGCTCCGGACTGAAACACAAATTTAGCAGCTGTGATTGGTGGAATAAAGATGTTGGACCGTGGGATAACATTTAGATTAAAATGCTAAGCTTCCTCAAATATATCTTGAGCTGAGTGAAGGTGGCCAATTGTTGCCAGATGCTTTGAAATTGCTGGTGATATTTTGTGAACATTTATTCGTATGCTGAGTAAAACCATCATTTTGATATCAAATTGTCTCTCAAAGCTGCTCTAAATTGCCATTGGATGAAATGGCGAACATGATCTTGCTCCTTTCTTGTCTCCACTGGTTAATGTCACCATACACTTAAACTTCGACGGGTGGGCGTATTGATCCGTCCGCATGTGTAGTCTGGTCCAGAGTAAATCCGAAGACTGCTCATCATCACCCAACACACGTATTAGTCTGGACCAGACTACTTACCGCATAACATTTGTCGTATCCGGCCATTTCTTCTATCCGACAGGCACGGACAGCCAATCAAATTTGAGAAAAAATGACACGACATGGCATTTGTTCTATCCGACAGAAACCTCAGTGTAAAATTCAGGAAACGCATGTCCATTCGAAAACATGCCGCGTGGCAGAAATCGAGCTGCTGGTGTTGGTAGGAGGCGACCGAGGCTCCATGCTCGCCAAGCCCCGACGCATGACTTCCGCCTCGCTGTGGTCAACCATCTGGAGCAACACGGCATGGCGTCAGCGCTAGAGCGGTTCTGTCCTGGTGTGATCGGCGGCGTGAGAGACACATAGCGCAAGAGCTTCTGCCTCTGGGCGAAGAGGCAAGCAGACCTCAAGCGACTGTGCGCGGCAGACGCGACGAGCAGGCTTCGGCGTGAGCGCAGCACCGGAACGCCAACCTCGCTCCCTAGCGATGCAGAGCTCGACTCACTTAAATGGGTAAACGGCTGTCGAACGGAAGGAGCACCAATCTTGGCCTTCATGCTCCAGCAGAAGGCTCTTCAGGTCGCCACCGAGCTCGGCGTACCATGGTCTGTCTTCACTGCATCTTGGTCGTGGAGACTAGGCTTTCTGCGTCGTCACGCCCTCGCATTTCGCTCCTAGACGCGACAAGGACAAGTACCACCCGCCGATGGCGCAGCAAAGGCGGCAGTGTTCGCAGTAGAGCTCCAGCAAAAGATGGCTGAGCTCGGCGTTGAAATGCTGTACAACGCAGACCAAACGCTAGTGTACTTCAAAACGCTACTGACGAAGATGATCACTACTAAAATGGCAAAGACTGTCTGAGGGTGAACTGCAGGGAATACGAAAGAGCAGGTGACATGCATGCTACTCGGAGACTCCTTCGGCAACAAGTTCGAGCCGTTTCTAGTGATGACGTCGGCGGTGTCGACGAAGAAGGACATAGAGGCTGAGAACAACGCGAGGAGACACGGCTTTGGAAAGCGGCTGTGGATCAAGATCGCCGCACTTCAGAGGACACACTCGGCGCAGATTTTCTGGAACCCCACGGCGTAGTGGAACTCGGAAATCTCTGTTCGCTTCCTAGAGCATCGTTTCGGCGACCGACGTGGCCGCGAGTTGCCACCCTCATCCTCCTGCGGGACGATTTCTCTGCGCACTGGTCGGACCATGTCGTCGCCTGTGCGAAGGCGCTGAATTCGGAGCTAATGAGAGTGCCGCCGGGGTACGCCAGTGTGTGCCAACCGGCAGATGTCTCTTGGAACGCTCTGCTCAAGCACAGGCTACTCATCCAATGAGTGAGGACGATTCACGATCGGCTCGATAAGCCACGTAGGGAGAGACGTGCATTTACGCTGTCATCGCCTACTCGTGATGATGTCGTTCGATGGCTTTCAGCCTCTTGGAGAGTAATCTCTCCGGCCACGGTGAGCAACAGGTTCTCTCCTATCCTTGTGTCTGTAGCTGTCTCCGCCGACGACCGGAACGAGGGGAACCCGCTTATAACGCGCTTAGAGGCGACGGAGCTCTTGGATGTTGATGTTGGCTCTGTTGCAGAGAATAGAGATGTTGTTGACTGTGCTTTGGAAGTGACAGTCTAAAAACACACAAAAAGTGAGCTGTTGGATTTCTGCCATTCGAACTCACTTTTGTATGCGCGGAGTATTAACGGATTTGAACCCGCGACAACCCTGCTCGCCGAAGCGCACTCACTTAGCACGAGTAGTCAAACCCTCGACTGTGAACGCATACAATTTTCGAGCCAAAACTGCTGGTATTTGACATTTCATGAATTAAATTCCACAGTGTGCTCATTCATTTGTGCAGGTTTCTGATCCACCAGACACATGGGTGTCGGATATGACACATGTAACGCGGTATCCACACAGACTATACATGCATCTTCCAAATTGATCTGGACCAGGCTATTCATCAACCGGACAAATTGGTCTGGCCAACTTTCAACGGGTCTGGACTTTAGTCTGGTGGTATGGACATGACCCCGCCAATCCACTGCGCTGGATTCGATCCACCCTGTGGGTGAGCGGAGCGACATAGTTTATTGGGGTTGGTTTCTGTGACAGTGTCGCATTGGGACGCAGGGGTGCTTTTCCTTTTTTGTCACACTAAATGGCTCAAACTCTTTGCACAGAAGTACAGTATACTGATTTAAAAAAATCTATCCCAGTATTCTGCTTTGGCTCCTCAGACGACCACCTCGCAAAAAGCAATAGGCTGCTTGTCATCGAAGAACTCCTTATCCTTGTGCACCAGTTCTTGTAAGTGCGGAAAGAGCTGCTCGCACTCCCACACACCTTTTAGGTTAAGCTCACGACCGCATCTGATCATCGACTTGCGCACGATACTGACGTTGTCTTGGTCGCGCATAGAGCTGACAGTCCTGCAGCACGGAGCAGCCAGCTTCATGAAGAAGCGCTTTCCGGGATGCTAGAACTTCCCCGACGACTCTCCCGCTGCGTTCGGCATGTTTGAAAAGCGCCGAGCCATCACGAGTCGAAGCTACTCCTTCTCCCATTCATCCTTCCATACCCTGTTCAGCTGCTGAATGACGTTCGCGTCAGCTGGCTGACAGAGGTCGATGCTGTTTGGAGGTTGGAAGCGCAGCTCAATGTTCGTTTTCTGCAGGATCTCGCGCGTGCTGTCGTTTGCGCTGTGGCCCGACGCGTTGTCGAGGAAGATGACCTGCGTCCTTCCGTGAGCGTCGCAGCGAACGCATCGCTCTTCAGCAACCACAGCGCAAAGACACGACGATCCATCTACCCGCGTGGCCCGGTACGGTATGTGGCACTGGGAACGTCGTCTGCGAGCCCACGGATCGGGTAGCTTCTGTTATCGTTTTGAAACACGATCATTGGCACCTCAACACGAGCGTTTGGTCCACCACGCAAAAGCACGGCGAGCGTCATACACTCTCCTCCGCTCACGACGTTGTGATACTTGACAGTCGATGCACCCCGTTTCTCGAGTGTCTTGTGGTCGTCCATGTTCACCACAAAGTGGGTCGCGTCCATGTTGAGCACCAAGTCCTCGTTGAGTTTGCCAGCTTCGAACGCCCGCTTGACCACCCCGAGGTGATACGCCACGGCGCGCTCAATGCTGCGCTGCTTCTCGTCGGACACTGCAAGCTTACCACACCGCTTCCGTGTGACGACGTCGTGTCGTTCCAGAAACGTCTGCACCCAGTGCAAGTCGATGCGATCAACGATCGGACGATCGTGCTCGATGGTCGCTGCGCCAAATGAGCCGGTGCTCTCACGAACAATGTGCCTCTCGGTGTCGATAAGGATTGAGCGCGACACCTTGATGCGCACACTTCGGAACCGGAGGAACTCGTCCATGAACTCCTCGTGCAACCACACGACACACGGAGCTCGCTTCCGTTTTCGCCCTTCGCTTGCCTTTCTGTTTACTCGCTGAACCGCACCCCCGCTGGCGCGCGAGATAGAGTTCTTCGACATCGCCACGATCTGCTCGCGCTTCAGCCACCAGTCAGCCGCTTTCTGGATGTTTGCCTTGTAGGATGCTCTGAAGACGCCTGGAACGTTGGCCACCATGCGAACCTTGAGCTTGGAGTCGTCTTGCGCCACCACACATCATCCAATTGACCACTTTGACTCGCTCGCTTCGAGTCGGCACGACTTGGACAGCACGACGGGCAGTTGGCGGTGCGTCGACTCCTCCGTCAGACGCGTCGTTGGAATCACTGTCTCCAACGTCGATGGCGTGGGCCACCGCTCGCGCTCGAGCTTGAGATCTCGCGAATGCACCCACGAGCGGTGAGGCGGAGGTGACAAAATTCGATGGGTCGTCAAGGGGACGGGTAGGTGGCTCTGAGTTGCACGAGACACAGCGCACTGGGCATCCCTGTCCTTCCCTAACAGAAACACCGCAGAAGACGTGATTGCGGCGTCCGCAGCGATCAAATGAGTGTGAGACTGTTGACGAGTTGCCTTCGCAGCCGCTGCATATGCTCATCTCGTGCCAGAGTGAGTTGGTTGGTGAAGCAATACAACTGATCTCAACATGTGCCAACTATTTTAGAAGTTGGACTTCTCTTGCAGTGTGCAATATATCGGACATTTGAGGGGGCAAGCCAAAAATGCTAATTCAGTACATGCATTTGAAGGCGCCGCGAAGAAACGAAGGGAGCGTAGCCGAAGCAGGCACTCGTGGGCTGCCAAGTGAGCGCAGCGAGCGGCGCCCAACAGTTACCTGCGTAGGCGGGCCCAACGACACCGGAGTTTACTGAGCGGACCTAGCATAGAGCGTCTCGAATTCATCAATCGTTTCGTAAAAAGATGAACACGTTGGAGGCTTGAAGAGCCAACAGTGTTCACAACTACTGACTTAAGTTAAAGTTTAGGTTGAAACAGTACAATGTACTTTCTATGTAATTTTCGCACAGTTTTGCATAGGAATAAATTGTTTGTTGCACCAGTGGGAGAAGTATGTTGCCCATACCTCACACTCGAAAACACAAAGACTGGACCAAAGTATTTTTTCTCCAGACTAATAGATGATCAAGACTATTTGCAGTGGGCGGTGTTGTACCAGTACTATCCGCGTCTGTCTGACACCACTCGAGTTTCTTCCCAGTCTTTGCCAATTTGCTGATCGACAACATTGGGAATCGAGACGTGGACAGTGCGACTGTGGCGCCTTGGCGATGTGGATCTCCATGTTCTCACGGTACCTGCAGCTTGCCTCGGAACGAACGTTCCTTCGAGTCAGTGGATACCTGCACAGTCGCAAGCGTGGTGAGGAATTTCCCTGATATGTGTGTTAGCAACAAGGTGTGCGAGGAAGGATACCCCGAAAACACTCCATGTGTCGAAGCGGGTGTGCGGTCTGCTATAATTGTTGCCCACAGAAAGTGGTTGTATCACGGCTGGAGCCTTCAAAACGACCGAAATGACTGCTGGGTTTCAGCATTTTTTAATATCACTCTCATGAATGATCTCTGGACCATCAAAATACATGATGGTCTCTGGTAAATGGAAAGCACCTCAAACGTTGCACTCTGAATCTCACCTCTTTTCTGCGTTTTTGCCATCTGACTCTTGCCTCTTCAATCTCATGCGTGCGCTCTTATCGTCCAGCTTCCTCGACGCTCCACCTGTCCAGTTTCCCTCCGACATTTAATACACGCCGACATGTTTCCCAGTCCGCCATCGGTTCCCACTCGTGACCACGACGCTGTGGGGGCACAGGCGGGTACAGTAGCTCTTCGAGTTCCTCGCTCCCGCCCAATCGCCAATTTGCTGTTCTGCTCCGCTCGCTCGCCATGCGCCGCTGCCACCGGCACTGGCTCACGCTCTTCACAGCGGCGGTCGCGCGCTTCGACGCAGCCGACGCGTTCGCGTGCCCGAGTCCGACGTACGCGCCGGCGCCGTTCACGCTCAGCATGAACTGCTTCCACGCGTGCCCCACTGCCGGCTCTCCGTGCCTCTACTACGCCGGAACCGCGTCGTGCTCGGGCCTCGAGCGCCAGCCTGCGCAGTTTGGCGCTAGCACGTGTGTCGTGGGCGACAGCGGCCAGTGTGCGCTCGAGTGCCTCGCCCCAGTCAGCGGCGCTGCTATGGACGAGTGGAACTTGGTGCTCACGGACGTGGGCGCTGGCGTCGCAGAGGACGTCGCTGCGCGTCAGCAGCGCGACCCAGCGTTCCGCTTCGTCACGCGGCCAGTCGAGTGGGTCCACACGATCACAGACCTCACGTTTGCTCCAACCACTACGCTCGTGTACGTTAGGGAGTGGTGATAGCGGACGAGAGGTGGTAGGTAGGCTGACTGACAGAGAGAGTGTGTGGTCAGCTCCATCTCGGGTGAGGCGCTGCCGGTGCGTGACAAAGTGAACGACTACACGACTATCGAGAAGGGCTCAGTCGTGTTTGTGGCCATGCAACTACTCGACATCTTCCGGAACGCACCCAACTTGACGACGGTCATGGTCGAAAACGTCGACTTGAACGGCCTCGCGACGTTCCCCACCGGCCTCGAGAGGCTCGAGACGCTGTGCGTGTGAACAGCAAGCGACTCACCAGGTCCTCCTCGTACAGTACGGACTGGAACGACTGACGCCTGCTCTCTCTCTTGTTCGTTCGTGGTCGTAGGATCATCTCGAACAACCGCCTCGAAGCCATTCCGAACGGCATCGCGAGCCTCTCGAACCTCACGACACTGTACGCGTCCCTCGCTCTCTCTCTACTGATCGACCCACTCCTGCCCACCTCATTCTCACTCGATGAGACTGACTGACTGTCTGGAACCAGTGACCTGAGCCGGAACATCTTCAAGAAGATCGCGGCCGATGAGCTGCCCAAGAACCTCGTGGAGCTGTACGTGCAGACTGCGAGGCCATCCCCTGTCTCTCTCATACTGAAGGCACGCACTCACTCACACTCGCTCCCTCTATAGGAACCTCCAAATCTGTTCGCTCGTGGAGCTCCCGAGCGTTGTCCTCCAGATGCCGCGGCTCAAGAAACTGTGCGTTCGTTCGTCTGTTCGTCACTTGAGCAGCGACCCCCTCACTCTCTAAACGGACTCACTGACGCCTCGTCTGCGTGTATATGTCACCCACTCTTTCTCTCTCTCGTCTGCCCGCCCACAGCGACTTGGGAGGGAACATGTTTGCGTTCCCAGCAGCAGGGACTCTCCCCCTGCAGCTCGAGACACTGTGCGTTAGTCGCCTCTCTCTTTCTCAAGTGGTTGCTCGCGTGGGAGTAGACAAGCGTACCCAACACTCACGTTGGGGAACGCTCGCTGCAGGTCGCTAGCGTGGCTTATGCTGCGGAGTGTCCCGCCTGACGTCATGAGTATGACGGCGCTCACTGTACTGTACGTCGCGCTGTGGCTCTCGCCCTCTCGTCGCTCCACTCACTCACTCACTCTATACTTCACTGAACTACAGTGAACTTGGGCTGAATGAGTTCCAAGACGCGGACCTGCGCAACCTCCCGCGGACGCTCGAAGTCCTCTACCTCTACGGCAGCCAACTGCCAGCGCTCCCCGACGACCTCCCGAGCCTGACGAACCTCCTCCGCCTGTGCGTCGTCCTATCAGAGTGGCCCACTGTCTTTCACCAGCTGACACACACACGCGTCTTTATCTCTCTCTCTGTCGCTCTCTTAGTGACGTGGGTGAGAATGAGATAAGGGAGCTCAAGCCCCACGCCCTTCCTCCAAAGCTCCGCTTCTTGTACGTAGCGAGCATGTGTGTGTGGAGCCACTGAGAGATCTCCCCTCATTCGTGTGGACCCCATGGAACAGGAACATCTCAACGAACCAGCTCACGACATTACCACCCGACACGCTCTCACCGACGCTCGAGTTGCTCGACGTGTCACTCAACAAGCTCAAGGCGCTCCCAGCCGACCTCGTGCAGCTCCAGGCGCTCAAAGAGCTGTACCTGCACGGCAACGCGTTCCTAGCGTTCCCGGACCAAGTCTTCCAGCTCGCGGCACTGGAAGTGCTCACACTCGACAGCCCAAAGCTCACGGGCGTCGCGTTCACGACCGACCAAGCCGCGTTCCTCGCCAAGCTCGGAAACTTTTCCATCAACGCCGACGCGCTCGCGACAACGTGCGACACAGCGGTCCAAGTGCACGCGTACAGTGTCTGTGTGACCACTGCAGCGCCGGTGATGGGCAGCCGTGAGCACGCGCACAGCACGAGCCCGACAGTGTACGTCTTGGTCGCAGTCGGCTCGCTGTGCGTTGTCGCGGCCGCTGTCGGCGCTGTCGTCAGGCAACGCCGACGCACAGCTATGAACCAGTCAGAGCTGCCCTGGTCGCACGCTAGTGCCGGCGACGGCCGCGGCTCCGTCACCGACAAGCGCATGTTCATTGTCGACGACTTGGAGAGCGACTCGATTCTCGAGAGCCCTGTGCGCCGCATCGACATGGGCACGGGTGTCGGCGACTACGTGACGACGAGCAGCAAGCTGAGCTCCCACGCGTCGTTCGGCAGCTCAACGAGTGGGAGTCGAAGGTTTGTCTCGGTCTGGGACGACGAAGAGCTGCTCCGGTGGCGTGTCGACGCTGCGCAGATCCACGACGTCGAGCTGCTCGGGACCGGCTTCTTTGGCGACGTGTGGCTCGCACGGTACCTCGGCGGCTTCGTGGCCGTGAAGCGTCTCAAGAAGCGGCCAGCCGAGCCGCTCGTTCGCGCCGAGATCCAGCAGTTCATCGCTGAGATCCGGCTCGTTGCGCGGCTGTCGCACCCCAAGATCGTGTCGTTTGTCGGCGTCGCGTGGACAATGGAGAGCGACATCCAGGCGCTCGTCGAGTACATGGCACGCGGCGACCTGTGCTCGTACATGACAACGACTCGGAGCAGTGTCGCGTCCGAGGCGACCCACGACGACAGCGCGAGTTTCTGGGGCCCCACGACGCTCCAGATCGCGACCGACGTCGCAGAAGCGCTCGTGTACCTCCACTCGCTCAGTCCGCTCGTGCTGCACCGCGACCTCAAGTCCCGGAACGTCCTCCTAAGCGACGGACTGTGCGCCAAGTTGACGGACTTTGGCGGCTCGCGTGTGCAGAGCGAGGACGCGAGCACGCAAACCGCAGGTGTCGGTACGGCGCGCTGGACCGCACCCGAGGTGCTCGTCGGGAACGGCCGGTACTCGGAGGCAGTCGACATCTACTCGTTCGGTGTCATTCTCTCGGAGCTCGACACGTTCCGCATCCCGTACACCGAGTTCGCAGACATCCCCGAGGCGTGTCTGCTGAGTCGCGTCGCGTCCGGCGAAGTCCAGCCAGCGTTCAGCGTGAACGCTGCTGCTGACCTTGTCACGCTCGCCCGCCAGTGCCTCGCCCTGGACCCGTCTGTGCGGCCGAGCGCTGTCCAAGTCGCGTACCAGCTGCGGCAGATCGCAGCGAGCGCTGGGTCCAATCACCGGTCCACGTCGGACTCGTATCTGTCGACAGCGTCTCCGTCCAGTGTTCGCTCCGTCGCGTGCGCCGACAACAACGTCGGGATGCTATGAGAGCTGGTGTGTTTACTGTATGTAGTGTCGTGAAGCTCGCAGGTCGTATTTATCAATTAATCAGAACACGATGGCGTCACTCCGTGTCATGATTTTATCGAGATTGAAAGACCACCCAGTGTGCGTATCTCTTACTCGCGTATCTTGGCTCTCTCAGCTCAGGGCCTCTCACGCGAGTCTCAGAGGGTGACAGCAAGCGACCTGTTCAGTCGTAAGAACAACCGCGAACGAGCGAGTTGGCAGTTTGCAATCCGCATCGACAACTCACTCACTCTCCAAGGCGACAGACAGGATGGCGGATGTGGATAGCGAGTGGCGACCGCATCGTCATCACGAGAATCGGGGTCCCCCGGATCCGCTCTGGCGGCAGCAGCAGGAGATGGTGGCTGTGAGAGAGCTTTTGGCTCGCGAGCGCCGCATAGTAAGCTGGGAGCGCGCTCGGAACGAGCAGCTGCTCGTAGTGTTAGCCGACTCGCGGCGACGCAGTGCAGAGTGTGCGTGTGTTGCACGTAGATGTCCTTGGTACGACTCTGTGATTGCGTCTGCTGCAGCTAAAGCTACAGCAGCAGCTGCGCCATTGCCTCCGAGACGCTGGCACGGAGAACGCACGTACGAGTCGCAACGGCGAGCGGAATTCGCAGACGAAGTTGAGATTCCGCAGCCATCGTCCCTGCGAGCGAGCTGGAGTCCAGCAGAAGCCCCGTTCAACGAGAGCATCGAGGCTCCGGTGCTCACGCTGGAGCCAGTTGGTTCGAGCGAAGGCGACCCACAGCTGCGTCCGTCTGTCGCCCCTCCGAAAGCACAAGAGGCAGGACATGTATCGTTCTTGTCAGGCTCGATGTTCGTCGCGATCGTTGTGCTCACGGTTCTGCCCGCGGCAATCGTCATCGGCGTGTTCTGGTTGTGGAGGCGTCGAAGGTAGCGCCGGGCGAGCATCTGCGGCTGCGTTTATGGACGCTGACTGTCGACGACAGCTCTGTTGTCGACACTGTCGTTGTCATTGTCGTTGGTTTTGGCTGTCGTGGCGGAATCCCGTCCTCCTTCGTGGTGGCGAAGCCCTCGATCTCCCGCTGGATGCAACACTCCTCGCCACGCTGATCCTACAGCATCATTCCGAACACTTGCGCACTCATGAACGAGAAGGCGGTGCTCCAGCTCAAAGCGACGTAGCCACGCGAGAGGAGATTGAGGAACGCTTGTCACTCGCGTCAGGACGTCCGCAGCGTTGAAGCCAGCGTCTCTGAAGGCATCGACGTGGGTATGAAGACGCTGCTACTCGGGTCAATTGTTATCGTCGAGTGCGTGCTCTTGGGAGTCTGCGGAAGTCGTGGAGGTCGACGCCTTCTCCCACACGCTGGCCGACACCTCAGCGCACTCGGATCGTCGCCGACTTGCTGTCGACTGCGACCACGTCGCTCTTCAACGCGAAAGTGACAAACAGCCTCTAGCCGCGGGTCCCAAGTGCTGCCAGCGATCGCATGGGGGGCGAGGAGAGGTGAGCGTGACTGCGGGAATGGCGGCGCCGCTTCGAGCTTGAGCCCGGAGTCCACAGAATCGACGACGTCCACTTCAGAACGCACTGGACCTTGGACTCCTGCATGAGGAGGCTCCTGTCTGGTCCGCTACATACACCAACTACCTTTGCATCGACCTCTTCTTTGACCTTGACCTCGCTTTCCCTGCCCATCAATGGAGCGACCTGCTCCAGCCATACGTTTCCGTGTCTGCTAGTACTTTCAAGCCGTCAAATGCGACCACGAGCGTCCATCAAGTCCATCATTTCTCCGGTCCAGTCTCTCATTTTTCGGCTACCGGTATTTTGGCAACCAGCACATTCAAATCTGTTTCGCACGCTCCCGACCGCGTCACTCGATGCTCGCGAACAGCGCGCGACCGAGCAGTGCGCCGCCATCGCTGGCTGCTGGCGGCCGCAGCCTCCGAGAGATGGCGGCCGCCTCTGCGCAGCAGCAGGCAGCACCAGGAGCCAAGAGCCGCAAGAGCTCCGCTGGCGCTGCGAACAGCGCCAAGCCGAAGCGCAAGAGCAAAAGCAAGAGTAAACCCAAGAGCCACACCACCACCACCACCAACGACAACAATGCGGCGGCGGAAGTGGACGCAGACGCACCACACGCAATCGCGTGGCAGCCGCGCATGGCGTTCGTAAACGACCCGTCAGTGCCGCTCGACGAGCGGTACGTACATCGTGTCAACGTAAACACAACCTGTGGACGAAAAGCTCCCATACTCACCCTTGCTTCTTTCGCTCATGACACAGTTTGGGCAATGAAATCGCGAGCTACTGTGCATACACACGCGCGCTCGTCGCGACGCTGCAGCCAGCGATCGATGACGCGGTCGCGCACATTGCAGCGTGTGTGCAAGCGACGTGGCCCGAAGCGTCGGTCGCGTGCTTTGGGTCGTTCGCGAGCGGGCTCTGGCTGCCGTCGAGTGACGTCGACGTCGTCGTACTCGGACTCTCGAGCGAGCACGACCCGGACGTGCCAACGCGGTTTGTTGTCGGCAAACAGGAGCTCGAGCTGCTCGCGACGCGTTTACGTAAACAGCACTGGGTCGAGCGCATCGACGTTGTGAGTAGCGCGAAAGTCCCCGTCGCGAAGCTCGTGCTCGCTGAGCGTGGACTGCGCGTCGACATTTCCGTCGAGAACGTCCACACACGCAGCGGCCTTGACGCGAGCGAACTCGTCCGCGCGTACGTCACCGCGCTGCCAGCGCTGCACGCGCTCATTGTCGTTGTGCGGCAGCTGCTGCGCGAACGCGGGCTCAACAACGCATTCACAGGCGGCTTGAGCTCGTACGCAGTCGCGCTCTTGGCAGTCTACCTCGTTGAGCGCCAAGAGCTCACTGCGCGCACGGTGAGCGACGCTGCGCTGGGGCGGCTCTTGCTCGACTTTCTCGAGTTCTACGGCCTCACGTTCGACTACGCGACGACCGGCATTTCACTCCAGCCCGAAGCGTTCGGAGAGTACTTTCTCGCACCCCACGTGCTCCGCAGTAATGGCGTCACGCTCGTCCCCCAGCTCGTTCTTGACGACCCTGTCGCGCCAGCTGGCGGGCAGCACAATGCAGCGGCAGGGGCGTTTGCGATCGCACGCGTGAGCGCGGCGTTCGAAGACGCCTTCTACGCGCTCTCGTTCCACCGCGCGTCCCGGTTCGCGCCCACGCCGCTCTCCCAAGTGCTGCACCGGGCTGGGCATGCAGCCATGTAAATGAAAGTGGGAAAAGGAAACCAGGAGTGTAGGTATGTAGGAGTGGATGGGTACACTAGTCGGATAGAGAAAAAAACAAAGGAAAATGAAGGTTCAGGTATGAAAAAGTGTAGGTTGGTTGCTGAAGATTTCTCATACATTGGCAGCTGTGAGCTGCTGGGCCACCACCGTTGCCGTCGGGTTCGTCCTTATCCTCACACCTGCGTGTCGGCAGGCTGCGGCTGTGACGGCTGCACGCCAAACGCGGTGGTCGGCTTGTCGTGGTGCGAGAACGCCGGGTGCTGGTTGATCACAAAGTAGTTGAAGAATGCGTTGACAAAGAGCAGGACGGCGTCGAGGATCGTGAGCCAGAAGTTGCCCATCGAAAGCGGCCAGATCGCGATGAAGAGGAGGAAGACCGTGCGCGTCTGGTTCCCGTACATGAACCCAAAGTTCTCGCGGAAGAGCCGATCGAGCTTCTCTGTGCGCAGCTCAAACGCCAACAGCAGCACACCGAACAAGCTGCACCACATAGGTTGTAGGTTGTAGGTTGCATCATACGATTGTCAGCCACCCAACCTAACGCCAAGCGCTGTCCCTGTCCACAAACCACACGACGTACATGATATAGATCCCAGCGATGACTTTCTGGAAGCTCGAGACGTAGCCCATGACCCACGCGAGCACGCCAACGACCACCGTCGCGGTCGCCAGCAGCATGTTCACAGTGCGCATGATACGTAAGATCGTCGTGCTGTTCGTGGCTTTGATCCTGTCGGACGGACGGTCAGTCGTCACACTCAAGTTCGTTAGCCAGTCATTCACTCACTGGCATCCCACACGTACACAGACGCAAACGTACGAGTCGCCAATCTCGTCCATGAGGTTGTGCGGTGGCGGCGGCGGCCTACTGGCGGGTGAGCCCACCGGCGCAGCGCCGTACGCGTACGCGCCCGGCGGAGAGATCACGGGCGGCGGCGGCATGGCGGTCGACGCATGGGAGATATTGAGCGTGGGCGGAGCCGCGGCAGGAGACGACGCGTGCAGCACCGACGGGTCCTGAGATGGAGCGGGCGGGTTAGTGGACCACGTTTTGCCTATTGCGAAGTTGGTTGAAGCTGACAAACCTGGAACGGGTTGCTGCTCATAGTGACGGCGAGGGAGACGAGGTGGCGGCGGTGGAGACGGACGCGGTGGAGCGGAAGCGCGAGTGGGGCGGCGGAAGGAAGGAAGGAAGGGAGGAAGGGACCAGACGCGCACTTGCGGCGAGTGAGAAGGCGGCGGTGAAAGGTGCTTTCTCTATTTTTGGAGCGAGCGAACCCAGGAGATGCGCTAAATTTGGCTTCATGTGGCGCTTTACCTGCTAAACAGGATATTCGGAGTTGCTATGTTTCGAAGGGTATGAAATTAAAGAGTGCATTTGAGTAAACCTTGATTCTTCATGAAACCAAAGCCATTCTTTTGAGTAGGAAATGCAAATTGAGAGGAAAAATGAGGAGGATGCGATGCTTCACACTTGCCACCACCATGTGCCTTCTCTGACTTGGCTTTTGTATAATATCGAACACTACTCCACTCCATACATTCTCAAGGTCGTCGTGAGTGTGGCAGGCACGTCACGCACGTTCTCCCTGCATGACACCTGGACCTGGCGAATGTGTGCTCGCATAAGCGCGACTGGCACTCGCTCACTACCAGTACGCTCCTTCTTCAGCAACATCCCTTGGAGATTAGAAGACAGCAGTTCGTCTACACTGCTTGAAGTCCGCTTCAACTCCAGCTGGTTGCTGGCCAATCGGACGCGCACGTCGAGCGACGTGGAATTGCGCGCAGCGTGTCGAAGCGCTGGACGGCGCCGACAACGAACTACACTCGCACGTGAGCTGTGGTGTTCTTGTTGAGCGGATATAAGGCGGGCGCGAAGAACGCTCCGAACACGAGCGAGGGAGAGCGAGAGAGAGCGGGCTCCGCTGCCTCTCACTCGCGAAACTTCCGGTGCCAAGATAGGTGGGCGGTCGAGAAACGAAGGCGGGAGGATCGCAAGGCAGACTCCTGACAAAGTGAGCGAGAGGAGCGAGTGAGGGAGACTTCTGAACAACAAACCGAAGAAGAACACCAGTCGGTCGAGAGAGCACCAGCCACATCAGCAGCACAAGTGGAGCCATGCTGTCGTTCGGAGCGGAGCGTCGTCAAGTTGAAGCTGGAGCTGGAGCAGCTTCAGTTGGAGAGGGACAAGACGCTCGAAGCAGTGAGGTGGA
>JAASFJ010000840.1:0-14977 GCA_023333755.1 Globisporangium uncinulatum
CAACACGACGCGCCAGCTTGACCCGACGCGCTGGAAGAAGCTCCGCAAGTGCGACGACGTCACAATATACTACGAACGCTCAGGTGCGCGTGACTCGACGTCGTCAACGGCGTCCCTGACGTCCCCAAAAGCAGATTCGTTTGACTCTGGCTCATGTCACGACCAAAGATCGCAGATCGCAACACTCGGAACTGAGCGACACTCGGCTCAACGTAAGCCTCTCCGCTGCCCCGACAAGGCATCGCCCTCAGCTCCTTCTCCACGACAGCCCGTCGTCTCGTTCCTCCTCATCGAAAGTAAACGTTCGACTTGGGGCCGTAGAGCGTCCGCATAAGCACGACAAACTCGTCAAAGTCCAGCGCCGCGTTCTTGTCCGCGTCAAAGTCCCGGTAGAGCCGCTCGACGTCCTCTTTCGTGATACCACTCGGTGTCGCGTCCCACGTCACAGCCGTCGTCACAGTCCCGACGCAAGAAGAGATGTGCGCGGTCCGTGGCTTGCGTGCGGCCTGTTCCGCCATCACGGCTGCGATCGTGTCGTCGTCGTCGACCCGGAGTGCCTCCATAAGTTCTTGGAAGCTCACGCCGCCGTCGCCGTTCTTGTCAAACACGCGGAAGATCTCGAGCAGCTCGCGCCGGTTCTCAACCGTCAGCGCCGCTGCCGCGTTGTCGCCACCATTGCTTCCACTTCCAGCGCTGTCGGCGACGTCGCGCGTCTCGCCGCCGTACAAGAACGCGCGCACATTGCCGACTTTCGCGAGCTTGAGCATCGCGTCGATTTGGTACGTGGTTGCGTAGTGGAAGCACGTCGCCAGTAGCTCTTTGAGCGAGACGCGGCCGTTGCCGTCCGTGTCGATTGCTTGGAAGACCGTCGCCATGTCTGTGTACCCGAGCTTCTCGAACACGTGCTTGTACTGCAGCAGCTCGTCGAGCGAGATGTGGCCCGAGCCGTCTTCGTCCATGCACCAGAAGAGCCGGATGACAGCCATGACTTCGCGGATACTGTAGATGCCAAACACAGTCGCGCTGCGATCCGTCTTGTCGGGCTTGCCGCGAAAGTGCGATTTGCTCCCGACCACGGACGATGATGCTGTCGGGTTGTCGGACGCCTTGGACTGGAATGCAAACGATGTACGCTTGAACACGTTCCCAATGTTCGTCGTGAGCTCGCGCCGCTTCTGCTGCAGGTAGTCGTCCATGCGCCGCACGCGCTGTTGCTCGCGTGCGCTACGGCGCAGCTGTCGGAGGTTGGTGCGCTTGTGCGGACTCGATACGCTGTCGCGCATCGCGTGCAGCATCCGGCGCTTCGTGTCCTCGAGGTGCGCGCGCACAACAGCGTCGGTAGCACCAGCGGCGTCACTGTCGTTCGGACGGCGGCTCTCCAACGCGAACGTGTCGTCATCTTGCTCCGACAGATCCTCGTCAGTAGTGTTGGACGGCGACAGCGGTGCCACCAACGAATTCGGACTGAGGACGCTGGTCTCGCGCGAGACAGAGGACCCCAGCGTTGTCGTCGTCGCCCGAGCGAGCGTCTCGTGGGTCGGTTGATTGCAGCACTCGTGTGCGAGCGATAGGATCTGGTTGATCGCGCGCAACTTCTGGAGCGACCCGACTCCGACGTTGCTGTCGTTGCCGCCGTTGCCCTCTGAAGTCTTATCAAAAGCCTCGTGGGTGTTGTGGGTAGCGCTCGCGTTTCGAGCCGTCGGGCGCTTCGAGATAGCGCTCGGCGCTGCTGCTTGGTGCATCGTTGTGTGCCGATTCACCGCCTCGACGAACCCAATGTCAAGTGAGCTCTTTCGGCGGTCCAGCGTGACGGAGTGGCGCTGCGGGGGCACCAGCAGCAGCGGCGCACTGTTACTCCCGTTCAGCCCTGCGTCCCGTGCAGCTCGCACCAGCGGCTTGGGTCCCTGTGTCACCAGTTTGTCGCTGCGAAACGAGTGTGACACTGAGAGCTTCTCTAGCTGATGCTGCTGCTGGAGCCGCCCTCTCGCGTTCTTCACAGGCGCGGTTTGCGGCCGCAGCGCGAGGTCGGCCGCAGGAATGCGCTGTTTCAAGAACGCCGACGGCGCCAAGAGCGTGTCCAAATCTGCACCGCCAGGCAGCAACCCAACCGGTGGCTTCGCTGTGCGGTGCTTGAGCTGCTCCAGGTTGGCGTACATCTCAGCCGCCTTGCGCTCGAGCGTCACGCGGGACTCGAACGTGGCCTTCGCGGTGAGGTGGACCGCTGTGATCTGGAGATGCACGGCGCCGAGCGTGCTGTTGGTGCTGCTGCTACCGACGGCAGTGACAGACGCAGTGTTTACGTGCGGTCCTGGGCTGCTGATCGCGAGTTCCTGTTCAAGGTACTGCTTGTCCATCGTGAGGTCGTCCTGCTCGACGAACGCGGCGCTTTCCGCGGCAGTGCGCGACTCGGTTCTGTACGCGGACCGGTCCACGCACAGCAGCGGCCCGACTTGCGCGAGGCTGTGGAGGCGTAGTTGGCCTAGCTCGTCGGGCGGCTCCGTCGGCGCCGCATACGTTTGCGGCTGAAGTGGCTGCTCGTCATCACACGGTGCGTGCGCACTCGCTTCCACCTGCTGCTCACCCTTGCGTGACGCGGCCTTGGTGAGCACGTCCAACTCCGGATTCTTGCTGATTATGTGGTCGAGCACGATCGTGTTGATGCGCTGCATGTCCTTGAAGCTCTTGCGCGCTGTGTGCTCCTGGTACAGCGTCTGACGGCGCTTGACCGCTTTCTCGACCGGCGTGAGCTCGAGGTCGCGCACGAGCGCGTCGACGACCTGTGCGCGCTCAGCGGCACGCTTCGCATCGTTTTTTGCGAACCGCCACGGCCAGCGACCGACGTTCTCAGCGTCAAAGAGCTTCCCGAGGCACGCGCCGTGCCAGCTCCACACAAACACACGCATGTCGAGTGCGCATGTGACGACAATGTCTGGGTCTCGTGTCACTTCGACGCTCGTAATGCCGTCCACGTGCGCCTGCCACGCGCGCACAAGGTGAACGTCAGAGAGCGACCCCCGCGTTGAGTTGTTGCGGCGCTGTGATGCCGATGCCGACGGTGTGGTCACTCGAGTCGAGCCGAACGAGCTTCGGCCTGTTTCACTGGCGCGCTTGTGCCCTCCGCTGGTCTTCGTTTGCCCGCCCAAGAAAGCAGCAGCAGCAGCAAGCGCTGCGTTTGCAGACACCGCCAGCTGCGTCGTGCGGACTGCAGCATTCAGCGGTTTGGCAGCGGCCGTCGACGACTTCTTCTTGGCCTCGAGCCGACGCCGCGACAAGCACTTCAAGTCTACTTGCGAGAGCTGGAAGTGAGAGTCGACGTCATCGTCCCCTGCAAGCAGTGCAGCGCGCCAGTCGTCTTGTGAGAGCAGTACACCCGCGTGGTGATGGTGCCGCGCAGGCTTGCCTCCCCCGCTGGCGCGTTGGCTCTCGTCCGAGGTCGCGTCCTTGAGGTAGTCGCGCGTGAACATTGCCTTGGGGTGGTATCCGCGACGAAGGTACCGGCACTTGATCTCAGGAATCCGCGACAACGTCAACCGATTCACCATCCCACTCAGGTCCCACATGCGCACGACGCCGCGCTCGTCGCCAGTCACGAGCAAGTACCGGTTGTTCGAGTTGTCCGCAATCACACGCATCGCTGTCACCGCGCATCCCGACGACGCCGGGTCCGCTGGTGTCGACGCTGCCGCTCGCGCCGTGCTATCGATCACTGTTTGGTTAGTATCAGCGACCGCGACTCTGCGTTTCCGAAAGTGCAGCAGCTTCTTGGCGGCGACCGTTGTCGTCTCGGTGAGGAACGCTTGGCCAGCTTGCTCGCCCTGCTCGTTGTCGTTGTCGTCGTCGTTGTCGTCGTTGGCGGTCTCCACCACAGTCGCCGGTCGGTCGCCGCCGCCGCTTGTGCTCTCGCGGTCGTTTGCAAACGAGTGCAGCAGACGCCCCGTGTGGCCATGGAGCAGTGGCGTGACTGCGTAAAAGTAAACACTGCCAAGAGTGTCGGCAGCGAGCAGCACGGGGAAATCGTCCCAGAACTCAAGCAGATGCAGCGTATGGCCCAGCTCAACGTCACAGTGCGCGACAAACGACAGCGTCTCAAAGTCCCAGAGCGAGAGCGTGCTGCTGCCGACAGTACGCTCGCTCTCTTGCTCGCTTGCAGGCTCGGACGCGACCGCCACGAGGCAGACGTGGAAGCCGTACGCGCTTGCAGCGACGCCGCCCGGGACGTGCGTGAGCCGGCGCAGCACGGTAGTCTCAGTCGCCCCTCGGGCCGCGTCCGACGTCGTGTTGTCGTCGATGACGAGGATCGCGCTCTCATTTGCATCCGTTGCAACGATCAGCTTGTTTACAGAGCAGTAGTGCAGCCCGACGATGCCGCACGCTGGCGCCTTGGCAGCCGCGCCACCCGTGCTGCTACTGGAACTGGAGCCGAAGAACACTTCGCGGCACTTGCGCATCTGCACAAAATTGAGCGCGTTGAAGACGCCGAGATCGCCGTGCTCCGCGACGACGACGACTTTGCGGCAGTTGCGGTCCTGGACGCACGCGAGCACTTCGCCGCGCGGTTCAGCACTGCCGACACAGTCGGAGCCATTGTGCACATTGCTGACAAGACCTGTCGCACCACCAGTGCTGGTTCTGGCGCCACCGTTGGCTCGCGGAAGCATCGCCTGTGCGCTTTGGCTGCCGCTTGCGCGGTTACTGCTGCCTCCGATGCCACCGACGTGCGCAAACTCGTCGATGCACGTCCCGGTCTCGCCGTCCCAGACGCTGCACACGGGCCCCGTGACGACAACAAACTTGTTTGCGCGGTAGTGGTAGAAGGCACGGAGCGGGATCTCGTCCGCTTGCTGCACGCGTGTGCTCCGGAAGCGGTGCAGCGTCGCAGTGCCCGCGGTCGCGACCCACAGGTCCCGACTGTGCGGACTCATGCACACAAACGTCGTCGGCTCGAAGCGCGCAATGTGTTGCGATGGGTCGATCGACTCGAGCTGGAGCGCCTGGGACGCGGCTCCACGGCTGCCACTCCCGCCACCGCTGTCGAGCGCGGTCGCACGCGAGATGTCCCAGACTTTGAACACACCGGTAGAATCCGCGGTTACTGCGCGCTCGGTCTGGAAGCGTGCGATCTGGACGCCCACAAGCGGAGCGCGGTGGCCTGCTAGCCGTAGCACGACCTGGCGGGACGCCAGGTCCCAGCCGAGCGCGTCGAACTCAAAGCCTGCACTCAGCAGCAGGTCATGCTGCGCCGAGTATGCGAGCTGCTTGACACCGTGACGGTGCGCTGCGAGCGACCCGCGCGGGCGACAGTCGTGCAGGTCCCACAGCTGCACACAGCGCTGGAGGTCGCAGCTTACAAGCAGGTCGTGACGCGGGACTTCGAGCACGTCCAGCACCATGGCTTGGTGTAGCACCAAGCGTTTCCAGAGCACTTTCGTGGCCGCATCCAAAAGCTTCCACACGTTCAGCACGCAGTCGTTGCCCGAGCTGATGAGCACGTCTGCGTGCTCGCAGAAGCGCAGCAGCAGCTGTGCAGTCGTCGTCGTGATCGTCAGCGGCCGCATCAACTCGAAACTCGGTGTCCGGCGCGGAGCTGTCGCTGTAGCCGGAGGCGTCCTCGTCCGTCGGGGTTCCTGCATGCTGTAGAATGAGATCACAAAGTCGGTGGTACTGAGTGCGAGGCACGCATGGCGGTTAATGAGCACTGCGTCGAGGACAAAGACCCCGTTTGCAGTGGCACTACTGCCGCTCGTCGACGAGGCGCTCGGTAGTGTCGGATGCGTACTGAGCTGTTCGCGTCGTGTCGGACTCGCCTCGCCCATTGCGACCTCGTGCTGTCTGCCGCTCGATCGATGGGTTCGCTGCAACTCGTCGCTTGCTCCTCGCGGCGTCAACGGGAGTGCGGGTCCGATCGCGTTCTTACCGCCGACTTCAGCCACGAATGCACCTGTGATGTCGTAGAGCTTGACTGTCGTAGCGGCGTTCTCGACTGCGAGCAGCAGCTTGAGCTCGCTCGACCACTTGACCTTGTCGACGCCTGTGCAGCCACTGCCGGTTGTGGTCTTGATCACGTGCTTCGCGCTGCGTACGTACCGGTGCTTGAGACCTGCGCTGCTATGCCGCGTCGTGGCGGCCATGCCAGCGTCGACGCAGAACGACGTGAACTCGTCAAACTCCATGGCACCGTCGCCGTTCACGTCGATCTCGTCAAAGAGGTCGACGAGTGCGGCCACGTGCGCGCGCTTGTCGGCAGCAGCGGTGGCACCGCTGCTGCTGCTGCTCCGGGTCTCGCGTGCGAGCCCCTGGAGCACAATCTCGACAAAATCCGACAGCGGCAGGCCGCCGCCGAGCCGCTTCTCGCGCTCGCGGAACTCATTCGCGACCGCGGCAAAGCCCGAGCTCTTCAGTCGCATGAGGAGATCCATCCCTCCGCGGCACTGCACAGCTCTACGTGTGCGAGCACGCACGTAACACGCTCCCACGGTCTACTATGTACAACAGAGGCGGCGGCCGCGAGTGCGTGCGAGCACTGGCGGGCGGTCAGTTTTTAAAGAGTGATGGTCCTTCAACCGCGCGGTTTCCCTTTCAGTTACGTATCGATAGTTACGGGAGGAACTATCGATCACTCTCAAAAGTACGACATCGACATTACGGATCAATGCGGAATGGGCTCGTGGCGGCTGCTGCTGCTCCCCGCTGCCGCGCGAACTGCCGCAGCTGCCACATCTTGCGCGCAAAGAACTTGGTGTCACTGTGGTACTGGCGGCGAGCGCGCTCTGCCAGCGCTGCACGTGCGCTAGCGTCGAGCCCGTGCAGCACGTGGTCAACTGCGCGGCAGACGTCGGCGCCTGAAAAGTGCGCTGACATACCGTGGACGTCCCGGAGTCCGTGCGGGGCTTGAGTAAATGCCCCCGAGAGGAACATGCGCGGGTTCTTATACAGCTGCGCTGCAACGAGCACGCCCGAGTCGGCGGTCACGAGCTCGTTCATTGGCGCTACGTCTGTGGTCACAATGAGCCCGCCAGCTGCGCGCGCCTGGTTGAGGTAGTGGCCGTAGCCTTCCATCACGCTCGGGCACAGGAAGTAGCTGTTCTCTGCAACCAGCTGACCGAACGCGAGCGGCTCGAGCCGCGTGTGCGACAGCTGCACATGGCCGTGGCTCACGTTCCGCAGCCGCTCGCCAAAAGCCGGCTCGATGCGGCTCTGGTAGATGCTTTTCGACACAAAGACGTCGAGCGGCGGGAGATCGGACCGGTTGAGCCAGCAGTCGAGCACCTGCCGCGTCCCTTTCCAGCCGCTCGAGCCCGCTGTGTGGAGGAAGCGGACGTCTGCGCTAAAGTTCTTCGGCTTGAGCGCGTCGGGTCCGAGCGTGTGCGCTGCGAACGCTGCCACGCCCGACGTTGTGTGCCGTGTGTAGTACACGCGCGTGGCCCGTGGGTTGCCCTCCTGCTTGTACCACTTGCGCAGCCGCCACGCGCAGTCGCGGGTCTTGCAGAGCACGACGTCGACGCGCCAGTAGTGATTCTCGTTCAGCTCGAACATCTCAATGTTCGGCATGAGATACACGGGTTTGGTCTTGGGAAAGTATGGCGCATCCGGCACACCGTCCCAGTAGTGGTTGAACAAGATCACTGGCGTGTGCGGACAGAGTTCGTGGTACGTGACGTTCCGGCCGAGCTGCGCGTCAAAGAACGCAGACTCAAACACCCACTGTGGCAGCATACGCGCAGCGAGGACTGCACAGCACATACGTTCACTCCCGTCAGCCATCGCTTCTCTCACTCTCTCTCAATCACTCACAAATAACGCACACTTGGTGTAGGCGGCCGCGTCCTCGCAGTAGCCGTGGCCGCGCAGCGAGCCTGGGATGTACACGTCGACGTCATGACAGATGCGTAGCGTTTCGAGCAGCTGCGGATCGCTCGGATCGAGCCGCACTGCGTCGTTCGCAGCGACGTCCTCTTGGCGCTCACCCGGTGCACCGACGCGCCATGGGATCACGCTCTCCTTGTGTGTGAGGCACGCGCTGTGCAGCAGACTCAAGTGCAGCTGGTCGGCGACTGGAACGTCCCCGCTCTTTGTCATCCACAGCTCCGGCAGCGACGCATTCGATGGCGGCGGGAGCCCGAGCTCGTCGACGGCTGGCTGCCTCCACAACTGCGCACACCGGCTACTGCCGTCGCCACCACACTGCAGCACGAGCACTTCGAGTGCCAGCAGAACAGCGCCGAGCACCAGCAACACGCCGGCCGCGCGCGCGAGTAACGACACGCGCATCGTCATCGTTGACAGCACGCGGGCGTGGCAACCTCTTTGCTGTTTCAGTCTCAGTGGAATGTGGCGGGAGTGAGGGGACGTGAAGTGGTAAAAGTGGCAGACAGCCCAAAACGATTGTCGATTGGCAATGTGGGACCACCCACCCATACAGTAGACTGTCTGCTGTACACATGTCGTGCACATGTGCAGAGACTTGCTTCTCTTTCGCACACCCAAACCAGTGGTCTGACCACCACTCACGCTCCTCTCGATGCATGCAACGATCACAGAAAGCGACGATTGACTATTACGCAAAATAAGTTATGGGGACTCCTCACCCGTCCTTCATCGTCAGCTGACGCCCCGCACTGCACGCGACTGCCGGGAGGAGTGAGGGACGAGGACATCGAACATTGTTGCTTGATCGCCGTTGGTTTCAGCCACACACGAGTCCACAAAGAGCTGCTCGGTGCCGCTAGGAGCTGCTCGACACGAGCAACGGATTGAGCGAGAAGCGGAGCGTCCGTGGGGTCCGTCCGTCGGTGCGATGCCTCCGGTCGCCACCACAGAGGCAGCTGCCGCCTTCTTCTCTTGCGTCGACGTCTCTCGACAGCAACAGCTTCCTTCTCCGCCTCGACACTACTGTACAGCGCTCGCTCGCTCTCGTTCGTCACGGACAGACTGGTGCGGTGGCGTCGACACTGTTGGGTTTGTTATGCTGGGCCGTGATCGAAGCTCCCGTCTGAGAGAGTGATGACAGCCACCACAACACGCGGTTAGCGCTCGCATTCTAACCCCACAACGCCCACAGACGCCGTCCACGTACATGCGATCGCTGAGACGGAGTTTGCGCGCCGGTCCTTCCGCACTGAGAGCATCGCCTCGGTCTCCGACTCCTTCACACACACACACAGACAATCAGCACCTCCCACCGTCCTATTGGTAGTGAAAACAGGCAAATCACTACATTCGCGCACGCACTCGGCCGCTTTCGGTGCGCTCCTCTGGGATCGGCGAAAGCATTGCGGGTGCGAGCACTGGCCAGCGCGCCAAGTGCTCGGGTGCGGACGCGTACACCACGCTAGCGTCGTGGGCGAGCCAGCGCGCGTGCGCGAGCTTCGCCTGCTCGCGGTAGCGGAGGAATCGCAGCGCCCAGAGCAGCAGCGCGACCGCCCCTGCGGCACCGAGCACAGCAAGTGCCACACGCGCGGCCCACGGGACCATCCAAGTCCGCCGCACCACGCACGCAGGTTGGGAAAAGGATAACTGACCGGTCAACGAGCTTGCATGAAGTGAATTTTGGTCATTTATTGCAAGCTAGAATCTGTCAACCAACTGAGGCACAACAAATCTGCTGATTTTCCAACCAAGGAGTTTTATCACTATCAAAAATGCGAAGAGGTCAATTGCTGCTGGCCAGGACTAGAGGTGATAACTTCACAACAACTTCACGACAATGTTGTTTTGCAGTTGTCGTTATTAGAGACCTTTTGAACGTGACAGTTTCAGTTTCACAAAATCGGTTTTCTGAAACGCTCAGCAATAGCAACAAAACTCTTCCTTTCGAGCTCAATTGAGTTTCAGGCAGAATTGTTGTCATTTGATGACAACCATTTGAAAAAAGCGCGGAGCAGGCTAAGCTTCTCAAAGTCTTGCAACAGTTTGCGAAGCGCTTTGCAGATACACTAAGCGCATGCTGCGTAGAGTCAGATTACACGACGGTGATACCTGTAGCTTCGCCTCAAATACATAGCGTCACCAAGAGGAGGAGCGCTAGAGCACTTAGCGAGCTTCGCGAGTGGCAAGATAGGCAAACCCTTGTGCAGCGCAAGCAATAAACTACGACGAACGCTGTATTAGGACGCACAACAGCAAGAGAGGCATGGTCTCTTGAGGAGAAGCACCACCCCACGCTTTGTTGACAAGGAGGTGCCATCACAGCACCTTTGCGTGTGAGCTTGCTTTGACCGGAGTGTGAATCTGAAATTGCGTTTGAGACTTACTGCAGTGAATCACAACCCTATCCTCGTTTGAGATCAACTTTTAAAAAGTTTGGTGTGAACGGTTCTTTTTTTGGACGCTGAAACTGAAACTCAAGCATTTTTTGGTCTTTGAAAGGTCTCTATTCACAACTGCAGAACAACTGCAGATAACGGTAGCCAATCAAAACGCACCATTTGACCTCAATAAGCGCTGGCTCAAGAAGTACCAGCTCGCGGCGCTGCTGATCGAGCTGTTCACCACGCAAACACACAAGTACGTGCTGTGCTGCATCAACTACATGAGGGCGTGGCGAGCAAGGACGAGTTACTGGCCAGCTTCAACAAGAGCGTGAGTGGGATGGAAAGCACCATGATCGAAGGCTTTGCGCTCCGCACGTTCGCAAACGTCGACGACCCTGTTGAGTCCCATATGACGGGCGTCGAGGACGAGATGCATGTAACACCCCAGCGCAAGAAGATTTTTCGCTACGTCCACATGCAAGGGCCAGCGCGGCTCGAGGACGTGCTCGGCATGGCCGGGCTCGTGGATCCTAGATCTGGTGGGCATGAGAGGCTGAGGACGTGTTCCGGCACGTCAAGGGCGGAAACAAGTACGCAATGAATGAACTCGAAGCAAAGCCACGATGCATCTGAACGAGCTCGTGCGGCGCGTGCGCGAGCCGCTCGAGAAGCTCGCAGGCAAGAAAGTAAACACGCTCCTGACCATTGACGCACACGCACGCGATACTGTCTATGCTTTCGTGCGAAATGAGTAGGAGTCCCAACTCCGGTTGTAATGGAAGAAGGTCGTAGACGACGTTGTGGCCAGCCAGTATACAGATACGTCCGCTACAGCTACGAGTACATGGACATGAACGGCCACCTCGTGATCACACAACTCATTGACCAGTGCTACATGGCGCTCATGCAGGCGCTGACACTCAACCTCGGCCGGTCCCCTGATCCAGTTGGCGCGGGCAAGACTGAGACCGTGAAGGACCTCGCCACGTCGCTGCAGGCGAGTACATCGCGACCGACGCGACAGCGCACAGCGAGCTGGTGGACAAGATCTTTCAGATATACAAGGCGATGCTCGTGCACCACATGACCGAGATCGTCGGGCCGACACGCGGCGGGAAGACTCTTGTGCACAACATGTTGGTGGTCGCCGCCAAGAGCGTGCCCGACAAGGTCGTCAAAGTCTTTGTGCGGAAAGCAAATATGCTGCCGATCGCTGACTCCGGTACGATGGACCTGGTCACGCGCGACTGGACAGACGGTGTACTCTCGAAGCTCTTTCGCGAGCTTAACCATTTGCTACCAACGGGCAAGGAGAGCGAGATGCGCTGGCTCATCGACGGCGACGGCGACGCGGTCTGGGTCGAGAACAGGAACACCGTCTGCCAAGTCGAGCGCGACCGAGTCCATCGTACCGTAGAGCTCAGCACACCGACATGGACGACAACAAGCTGTTCACGCCGCCCTACGGCGAGCGCATTTGCCTCCAGAGCCACGGTGCAATGATCTGCGAGACATTCGACCTCCAGTACGCGTCACCAGCGACGACCAGCTGCTGCGGCAGGTCTGGGTCGACCCCAAGAACTTGGGCTTCCTGCCATACTTTGAGCGCTGGCCCAAAAAGGAGTACCGGCTTGCAACAGCGACGACCACGCTGCCGCCCAGCAGCCGTTTGAGTGCGCGCTGCTGCTCGAGCTGTTTGAGAAGTATGAGCCGCGCTGTATCGACATTTGACTCAAAGGCGTGGCGAGCAAAGACGACATTGTGGACAAGTGCCAGCAAGCGGTCCCGATCATCAAGTGAAACTCAGCAAACCGCTCGCGAACGCGCTTGACTCGTTCCACCCGGCAGCCTGTGCGCTCACCCGGCGAGCGGCCGCTGGGACATCAAGGGCAGCTTCCTCTTTATCAAGTTGGGACACTCAGCGCCGCGCTCGTGGGCGGCATGCGCTCGCGGTTCGACAAGTTCGTGCGGAAGATCGTCGAGTGCGCGCTGCGATCGGTGAGTATGCAGTAGAACTTCTACAACGCAGAGATACATAACTGGGGAGCGTGGAAAATGCGCGTGCTGCAGTACGTCGAACCGCTCGTAGCAGTCGAGCTACAGGATGAATCACCACGCAACAATGAACAAGCCGATGGCGCGATCCAACTAGATCTAGGTGGTGGGTGAACGTTTGCACTTGTCACGATACTCGACTTCGCTTATGATGTCCGAGAGACTTTCTCCTAGTGCGCGTAGGTTACGTCGTACCAAAATTTGACTCTCCATCGCGACCGCAGCAAGAGCGGAACGCTTCGCGGTCTACGCAAGACCGCGATCGAAAAAAAACACGCTCAGACGGAGTTGAGGTAGCGCACACGCTGAACCATTTGCGTGCTGCCAGTGCGACGTTCGGGTACTTTTTCCGGTGTGATCTCCACCACTTGAGGGGGTCCGTCTTGGACGTTGTGGGGGATTGGAAGTCAAGGTAGTTCCTCACTTCGGCACTCACCAACGCTACATCGAATCCAGCTCGCTGGGGTTTCGCTGAAGTGAACATCAGGTACCTTGGCACCAAGTCGTCCTCTGGTGATTCGTCGAGGCCGACTTGAGTGTGCAGCGCCTCATGATGAGCTGGGGTTCGCTCATTCGCCGTGAGCGTCATAACCTCGGTCATGAAGATGTTTCTCGCCAACTCGCACTCCTCGTCGCTAAGATGGTGAAGACGCAGATACCGCGGGTCGAGCAGCGGGGTCCAGAGCGTGTTCGTATCCAGTGATCCAAATATGCTCAACAGCGATCGCAGAAGCACGCCTCGACAGAAGTCGAGCAGGATGAGCGAGTCACTGAATCTCTCCGTAGCCTTGTAGGCGTCGACAAATCGAAGGATTGGAGGAGAGAGGTCGGCGTTTAGGTCGACAATTGCGTCGTTGGAAAATGCGCTCTTGATCTGCCGAAGCTCAGGGAGGACGTGGATGAAGGTCGCGGAGCCTGATCCGCTCACCACGCTCGTCACCGCCCAGAACGGCTTCAGTAGGATGACCAGCCCATGGATAATCGCCCAAACCCTGTCAGTTGCGGCACCGGCTCTCGCTTCAAGCTGGGTAGCACTTCGTGGCGACGGCTGAGGTACTTGTTCACGCCGTCCTTCTTTGCGAGGATGTTTTGCAGCATCTCGAAGACGGAGTTTCATCTCGTCCTCACTTCGAGTATGATGCTCAGAGACGGCGCGCCGACACCCAAACAGTGCGCGAGTTCTTCACGAGCCTGTGTAGACTTTTTTACAGACTTCGCGAAAGCTTGGAAGTCGCCGACGATTGTCGATATCCGTCGGACTGCGTCGCCTCCGCGCGGCGGGTCGATGAAGTCCGTCGGATAGTCGGCCGTCGTATCATCTTCACCATGATGATCAGGCTGATCGTCGTTCTCAGCCATTTCGTTCGCCTCCACGATATCCTCCGTTTGGCCTCTCTGCTCAAGCAGAAAAAGAGCAACGACGAGGTGGAGGCAGTGACCAATGCACCCGAATTGTGAGACGCCCTAGTCCTTGCACACCTTTACCATATCGAAGCCATTGTCGCGAAGCACAAGAACCAGCCGCTCCTTTTGGACGCCAAAGACCTGAAGCGCGCTGCTCAGAGCAACGCGGATTGCGTCGCCTGTGTGTCGGTCACGCAGCGGCTTCACCATGAGTGTGAACTCTCTCATCCAAAAGTCTGCCGTTGCATGGTGTAGGGTCAGCGACATGAAGCTCTCGGTGGTAATAGATGACCAGATGTCGAACGTCTAGGAGTAGAACTTCATCTCGCGTTGAACGAGGTCCTTAACTCGGCGCATTGTCGCCACTGCGAGTTTAATCACACGCTCGCAAACCTTGAAACGGGACGGCGGCTTGTATGTGCAGGGCAGCGTGGCGAGGTACGCTGCGAGTTCCACGAACCCTTGGTCCTGTACGATCGAGAACGGCTGAAGCGATTCACACACCATTGCACGAGTAGCGCATCGGCGATTAAACGCTGTTCCTCTGTTGGCGGCTTTAGATCCGATGGTGCACTGTATGACGACGTCGTGAGGTCGGCCTTCTTGAGCTCAGAAGCGGCAAACGTTTTGAGGTCGTCGGAATGGAACGACTCCATGTGAGCGTGGATATGGCGGGTGTTTCCCACAGAGAGGTGGATGCGCTCGCTGCAACGGGTGCAATACGCACCCACGGCGTCCTTAGGCTTCCACGCTTTCTTCTCGTTGTTTGGTGCGATAAGCTTGATGAAGACCCACGACCCCTTCTTTCTTGTCTTTGTTGCGCGAAACAAAGGAAGCGAGTTGCGTGCGGGCGAAGGGCCGCTTCGTGTGGCTTGGGTTGGTGGGCCAGTATTGCTGTTACTGTTTGCAGTTGGTATTGTACGTCGGCTCTTGCTGCCGAGGCCTCCGAAGACACTACCACGCAGACGTCCAGCACCAACGGAGGTCGCATCCTGGCTTGACCAAGCGTTCGACGCTTCATTTCCCAACACCGTCACTCTAGCTTGCCAACATCATAGACGACAGTGTCTGCGACCCACTCATTGATGAGCCGACAACGGCATTGACCGCAAAGCGGCCAGCGACGCCGACGCCCTCCACATCACTCGCGGCGCTGCAACTACCACTGCTGATGTCGCGCTCGCCACGCCATGCGTCCGGAACGTGCAACAGTCCCTCTGCCATGAAGCCGACCGTCGCATTGTGCGAGAAGCTGTCAGCACCAGCAA
>JAASFJ010000841.1:0-14974 GCA_023333755.1 Globisporangium uncinulatum
CCAGTCCTGTTCCGAGTGCTCCGAACACTCCTCCTGGTGCCGCCACGCCAACTCCAGCTCCAGCTCCCAGAACCCCCACTCCCGGAAGCGGAGAATTCGTGTCTCCGATCTTACGCCAGTTGCTGCCGACAACGAGCGACAACACACGCGACAAAGTCACAACGTGGCTGATTGGTGCGCAAGGCGGCGCATTCCCAGTACCAAGCGGACTACAAGAGCGTCTCACGAACCGCTTGAACGACATCACGCTGTACTCGACTGGCGATATGAGCGGCATTGCGCGTGTGATTGCAGCACACGACGGGCTCCCTCTGAACCAGCGTCCGGATCGCTTCGGATCAGTAAGCGCTCGCTTAGAAGGCGGGGATCCGGTGCCAGCTTCTCGGATGTGCTGACAAGCTTTGTTTCAATATGCTTCAATTCAACTCAATGTATCTTTCTCATAAGTTACACTCAGCTCAAGTCGGTATTTTGCCTTCGAGGTTCCTGTCGTTGCTGGTGCTGGAGTATTATTTCGGTGATTCACGCGGTTGTGTTGATTCACGTCGACTTGTTTGGATATCGTGCTTTAGAATGGTCGCGTCTCACCTTGGAGCGTACATTTTGATACTGAGGCAAACTGTAGTCGTTCTGTCAAGTGATAGAGATCGAATGAAATTCTCGGACACCATAAGTCCGGGCTCAGTTGGTACTTCGAAGTACAGTAGTACCAGCCATGTAACAGCCGTAGATCCCGAATCGATTTCACGAACGATGTCCAGCCGGAAATAAACAGATCGCACTTGTCCGAATCTTCAACTGTAGTCACTTTCGCTCACTCCATTGCCAGGGATGGCACCAACGAGTGACGCAGGCGACACGCCACCGCCGCTTTCGCCCGGCGCTGCTGCCGCTGCCGCCGTCGCTGCTGCTGCGGACGATGCGGACGCTGCAAAGCGGCGCCTCGAGGACGAGCTCCAGTGCGTCCTGTGCCACGACAGACTCTTTAAAGTGCGTTGTACAAATGCGATTCGTCTCGAGGCGTTGGTACACGTTTCCACTCACTCACTGCTCGCGTTACGCGCATGGCTGCGTGCGTCACGACACGCGTCAGCCTGTGACTGCGACCTGTGGCCACTCGTTCTGGTGCGTTTGCATTGAGGGAGTGATTGTACCTACTGGAAACCGAGTGAACGTAACAGAGCGGTGGTCGCTCGCTCGCTCCCATTAGCCGTGTGTGTCTGCTGGACTCGTGCCTCTCGCGCGCGATCGCAGAGGCGCAGTGTCCCGTCTGCCGCGCTGACGTCCTGAGCCACTTCTCAGACGCGTCGTCCATTGCGTTCAACGTCAACATCACGCTCTGGAACGTCATCCAGGTACGTCGAGTGTGGGGTATGAGGGGCACTGAGTGGGGACCGGAGCTCACACTTCCACGTTATAGCTGCTGGTATCGACGCCGGAGCACCGCGAGAGTCAGCACGAAGAAGACGAATTCGTACTTAAGCGGGACGAACTCGCAGCTCGATGGAAAGTGCACGCACTGCAGACGTCGTCACGACGGAGCGACACGCAGACACGCGCAGTCTTGGATGACGAGGATGAGGACAACGGACTGTACGAGGAAGACCATGAGAGCGACTGGGAAGGGCCCGAGTGGGAGAGCGACGATGTAGAGGCCGAGGATGAACAAGACGAACAAGACGAGCGAGTGTGGGTGGCGGACCGACAGGAACGACAACTGCGTCGACGGAGGCGGCTGAGCCGCTTCCCCGAGCTGAAAGTCGAGACGACAGTCGACGGCCGCTTGCGAGTGGCGCGCAACGTTGTGCTCGACACGGACGACGCGAACGAAGACGGACTACAGACGATGCGCGTGGGGCTGGCGCTGGTCGAGTTCCCGAGTGTCGTGGAGCTGTACACAGAGCACCAAGAGTGCTCGCTCGCAGTGCTCAAGCTCGAAGAGGACGAAGAAGTCAGCGACGGCTTCCCGTTCTTCATGAGCGAGAGCGGCGACGACGACGCGCTCATTGTGACCAACTACTACAACCAAGTGACGCTCAAGGTGTTTGACGACGGGGTGCGTGACCCTACCGCCGTCGAGTGTGTGGGTGTGTGAGAGAGTGGGATGGAGTCCTCACACGTTCCTGTCCCCATCTCTTCCTTGTTCCTCATAGGGAAACAATGTGATGGAGCGAACGCGGTCGGCGCGACAGGGTGTCGTCGACTTCCCAGAGCTGCGCTTGGATGTCCCAGCAGGTGCGTCGTCCAACGGACTCTGTGTGGTCTGGACTTGTTGCTGTCGAGTGGAAGATGAGTGACACTGGAGTGTTTTGTGCCTTGCGTCTAGGACTGTACACGTTCCAATTCTCGGACGATCTGTACGGGATGTACTTGACCGTGAAGACTGTACTACGCGAGCTGACAGAGACGAGCGACGCTCCGTTTCAAGACGAAGAGTACCCCGGTTTCGTGCTGGACGAAGCAGCGGAGAACAGCCGCACCGGCCGCGGCCGACAGCGACGCCGACCGTGGACGGCGAGCGACGAAGAGGACGCGGCGCTCGAGGACGAAGACGCGGACTCGGAGGACTCGTTCATTGTGAACGACGACGAGGACGCAGGTGATGACGCGGAGAGCGGAGTTGCAGCCTCGTTCTCGGACGACGACGGCGGTGAGTGGGAGACACCAGGGGACGACGAAGACGAGGACGAGCGGCAAGCCCAGCGATACCAGTCTCAGCGCGACCAGCGGCGGCAACGACAGGCGGAGGCGCAACGTCGTCAGTGGGCCGACAGTGACCACGACGTGCAAGTGCACGACATGACTGGGTCGGACGAGTCGGAGTCTGGCGCAGACGACGCTCGTAGTGGTGGTCGTCTCGCCAACACCCCCGTGATTGAGCTTCTGAGCGAGGGACTGGACAGCCACGATGCTGTTGTCGATTCTGGTGAAGACAGCGATGATGACGACGCCGACGGAGGTGGTGCGATTCGGAGACCCCAGGTGGCGTCAACAAGCAGTCGGAGGCGGAACAACGCGAGTCGTATTGTGGTCGAGAGCGACGACGAGGACGAGAATGCAGCAGTGGAGGCAGAGCACAACCACGAGCACGAACCCAACGAAGGTAACGACGCTGGTGGTGACGGTGACGGGAACGACAATACGGGGAGTGGTGGTCACTCTCTGGTTGCGTCAACAGCGACAGACGCGACTGCGCTCGCAACAGATGTGACGAGAAACGCCGACACGGAACGTGAGTCCGACACAGCACAAAGCGACGTTGATAACGACGCGACACATTCACTGTCGGATTCAGAGGTTGTCGAACGCCCGCGAAAGAGACGCGCGGGGAATCGGATGCTCAGCGACGACGGCAGTGACGACAATGCTGACGACGGCGACAGCGACAAAGAAGCTGATGCGGACACGAGGCCGCAGAGACCGAGTAAACTGGCAAAGGTGGCGCAAAGAACTCGCGTTAGCAACGACGTTGAGGAGGACGAGAAGGCCGCCGGCGACCTGTCGGACGAAGACGACGACTCGAAGTTCGCACGGATGCACCCGTGGCTGGACGAAGAGCGCGACGAGCTGCACGAAGCGCAGCAAGCTGATGCCGACGAGGAAGAGGAGCTCGAGGATCCAGACAACGACGAGTATGGTGACGAGCCGGGCGATCAAGCGTATAATGACGAGGAACCACGGGACGAGAACTTGGAGGAGGACGACGACAATGACCACGGATCGACGGGCGGGACGGACGGCTGGGGTCTTGATGTCGGCGCTCGCTTTGAAGAAGAAGAAGACGAGGAGGAGGAGAACTATTGCGAGGACGACGACACTGGAGACCTGGTCGATGATGAGTGGGGCTAGCGGCTGCAAGTAAGTGCACTCGATTAGGAGGAGGCCACACACACTCCACAGCTTCCAGAGAAGCCAACTCCTTCAGCGACGCTGGTTCTGATGTTGCGTCGTTCTCTTCACACATTGGCTGGCGTTCCTGCTCCATACACACACACACGTACACACACGTACACACACGTACACACACATAGAGTATACACGCAGACGCCCGAGGGGTTTGCTGCCCCACTGCCGACTGCGAACGACAGCCACTGCCGATTGGAAGCCGGCTGCGCAGCCGACAGACAGGACGCTCCAGGACGGCCTGCTACATCTGGTTGCACTCTCGAGAGTCCTGGTTCGTGCGCTTGTTCGCCTCAATCTCTTCGTCTGTGAGTGCCGGGTCGTCTTCGTCGCTTCAGTTAAAGTGGGATGTCATCTGCTCAATGATCGCTGGGCTCTGGTGAAAGTTCACCATACAGTGGCACTCGTGCTCAAACGCCTGCGTCCAGTCCGACGAGCCTACAGTAGTACGGTACTCGTCACATGGTGCTCATTCGACAGTCAAGCGACAGCCCCAGAGCCAATCATTCCTCTCCTCACCTTGGATCCACGTCTTCCCGTCCACGATACAGAACTGTAGCAGCAGTACAGTGGAACCACCAACCCACCAGTCCCGATCAGCCAGCATTCTTACCACCAACCACTAGCTCGTCACCCAAGATCCGACCTAAAGACGCACCGCTGCGAAGAGCGAGTTGCGTGAGCGGAGTAAGACGCCGGCGTCCACGAGCAGCTAGAGACACGAGCCTTCGAGTGCGCCATTCTGCTGGTTGGAGATCACGCGTGCGTCGACCTCTGGACGCGCGTGGACGTTCAGAATTGCTTGGGTGATCAATGGTAGATACTCGCTTGGTTACTTCACTATAGGACCACACACACTGGTACACAAGGCGACCCACAATGGGATGGGCCCACCTGCTTGCACGTGAGTTCGCAGAACTCAAAGTCGAGCGTGCGACGTGCGCTCTCAACGCCCGCGATGATCGTCAGAAGCGGAGGCGCCCATCGCCACCACCAAAGTCGGCAGGGAACGCGACCATTTGGAAAGCGCCGTTAGGCAGCCGCCGGGCCGCCGGCTCGTCCGCGAGCGTCGCGAGCCCTGCGGTGGCCGGCCATGCGCTGCTCGAGCTGTGAGCGCCATACGTCGTACTCGGCGGCTGCGAACGCGAGCGTGCGGCCAGAGGCCAACAGCTGCTGCGTGCGGCGGAGCGTTGTGTTCTAGTCGGTCGTCGTCGTTATCATCAAAGGATGGAAGTGGTGGAGCTGATCTCTTGAGCTTGAGCTTCGCACAATGCGAATCCAATAGTGACAACTTCAACAACAACACACCTCTTTGCGAAATAAACTTGATACTGTACCTAAAAGATAACTTGGAAACAGTATGCTGAACTGCAAGAAATTAAACATTATGGTACAGTACCAGAACAACTGGTACATTTCTAAATTTTAGCTACAGAACACATTTCCAAACCCTTGTTTTTATCGCTATGAAGATTTTACCCATTTGTGCGTCACACACACGATCCACGAGACGCGGCACAACGTCGACACTCACTTGGCCCACATCGCCTCGGAGCTCCTCTCCTTCCCTCCTCATGGCGCGCGCAAAGGCTCGCGGGCGGCCACGCACGGTCTGGACAGACGACATGACCACCGCGCTCTTCCAATTCCGGTGCGTACACACCTCTCTGGTCGCCATCGACGCCGCTAACAGAATCCTCCTCCTCTTTCCAGCTACGACGCCCTCGCTGCTCAGTTTGCGCAGGCGCCACGCGACAGTTGGCGCGAGCTCGCTGCGCGCATTAGCGACGCATTCGGCGTCGAAGTGGACGACGTTCAGTGCAGCAACAAGGTGCGTCTGTAGCTCCTGTCCCCTCTCTGAGGCACGAGACACTGACTAGCGAAGCGTACTGTGGCTGGCGGCGCAGATCCGACTTGTCCAGAAAAAGAGCGCGCAGTTTCTCCAGCAGCACCCGAGCGCTGGTGACGACGTCCCTGCGTTCGTCGCGTTAGTGCGACAGTACGGCGGTGTCAAAGTAGACGACCACCACGACGACGAAGCTTCTGGGGCCGATGACGACGCCACGTTTGACAAGTCACCTGCAGTGGCTCCTGTGGCCGCAAAGAGCGACGCGACCACGCTGTCGCCGTTCGTGTCGCCGCCTAGCAGCGCGAAGAAGCGCGGGCGGCCGCCACGCAGTGGCGAAGCTGGCATTCAGTGGACCAACGAGCTAACTAAGCAGCTCATTCGGATCCGGTGCGGGGTACTCCGCTTAAGTCCGATCGAGCCGTACTTAACATTTCGGACTGACAGACGACTATGTGGATACAGCTTCGAGAGTGCACCGCGTGGGTCAGAGAGCGCAGCTGCGAGCAGCAAGAGCCAGCACCGTGTCTCGTGGAGCGTGATCGCGTCGTGTCTGAGCGACGAAACGGGCGTGCGCGTCGAAGTCGCGCAGTGCAAAAACCGGGTGCGCATTCTCCCCCTGCGAACTTAACGGGCGTACTTACTGTACAACCCACACGCACCTGCTCATGGCGGCTGAAGCTCGTGTACGTTGTGGTGGTTGTTTCTGTAGATGAAAGTGCTCATGGCGCGCTGGACGCAGTACATCGCGAACACTCTCCATGGCCAAAAGGACGTGGATGTGGCTGCTGAGCCGCCGTGGGCTTGTGCGATGCGCCAGTACGGCGGCGACATTGCGATGGCGAAGGCGACCGCAGTAGCAACCCACACTCAACTGCCTGCGAACCAGGCAATGCGCGTGCCGTCGCTTGGCTCCGAGCCGGACGCTGAACGCGACAACGAAGCGGGCGGGGCGTTTGCACTTGACGGCGACGACGACAGGTCGCCTACGAGTGCGAACAAGCGACAACGAGCGGCGACAAGCAGCAGAAGCCTGCGCTGGACCGACGCCATGGTCGACAAGCTCTTCCGACTCCGGTACGGGTGTGAAAGTGTCCGTTTAACAACGTGGAAGGTTCGTTTCTAACTGGCTGGCGTGCTGCTACCCGTGTGGGAGCAGCTATGAGACGCTGCGAGACGAGTTCGAGAGAGGTGGAGCGGTGTCGCCACACCAACAGCGTCAGGACGCAGCGTGGGACTTGCTGGCGCAGCACCTGAGTATCGAATTTAGCGACGGTGTCGACATATTGGCGGAGCAGTGCAAGAGGAAGGTGCGTACGTGTGTGTGTGTGGCACTGTCGTGGCTCGAGAGGTAGGTAGGTCCGCACTCGTTAGGATACAAAGACCCGTACTTACTCGTGCAAATCGACGGCGGACACGCGTGCAGATCAAGGCCGTCAAGATCCAGTGGGAGCGCTACAAAGAGGCGATGAGGAGGGGCGCGTTCACTCCGCCAGTGGTGGAACCCGACTGGGTGAAGACCGTCATGCGGTTCTGCGGCGACGAGATTGTGCTCGACGACGACGACGACGACGACAACGACGACGACGCGAGCGAAGCCGTCGAGCGCCTTGTGACAGCTCCGTGGCTCACGCCCCAGCGCACTCCAGCGACCAGTGTCGCGACAGTGCACCTGGAACCTCCGAGTGCGACGACCGACAGTCGACGAGCGAGTCCGCCGTCGATGACGATGTCACCGCTCAGCACTGTGAGTGGTGCGTTGCCTGGCGTTAGTTCGTCTGCTCTTTCTCGCTCTCCCTCGCTCTCTTTCGAGTACTGACTATCGTGTGTTGGCTCCTGTTCCCAGCGACGCGAGCAACTGGATCGCTCGAGACGCCAGCGCCAGCGCGACGTAACGAGCTGAGCGACACGAGCAGCTCATCGTTGCTGGTGCCTATTGCGCACAATGGAGAAAGTGACAACGACACACCCATGCTTACGCAGATCCTGCAGGCTCTTCACGAGCAGCGCGAAGCGGCCGTCCAGCAGACACGCGCCGTCCAGGAGTTGCTCGAGTTTCTCCGCAACGAGCGCTCTGGGCGGTCTCGACTGCCTAGATGATGTCCCAGGGATTGTGTCGGGACGTTGGACTTGTGGGAGTAGCATGATGTATGGCGACGCGGTAGGGGGGTACGTGGGGGAAGCTGCTGCGACGCCCACCCGAGTCGAGAGGCGAACGTAACGAGGAGTCGAACGTGCCGTCCAGATTAAGGGCAAACGGCGAACGTTTGCCAGAAGAGAGAGACCAAAGAGGGTGGCGAGCCTGAGACGGAGTCGACTGAAGCTGAACTACAATAGTCGGAGGCCAGTACCACATACGGAGCTTCTGTCCCCTTCGTTCTTCTCGTCCAGGTCAGCTCATGATGGTCCAGAAGCGCTGAGGAACACCATGTTGAGCGGCACTCGGAGACGACTCACTCGACGATCACGGGGCTGAACACCAACTTGCTTGTGTCGTCGTCACTTTGGCTTTGGTTGCCATCGCTCTCGTTCTTGTCAACATTGTCGTTGGCACAGCCAAATGTGCTACGCTGTTGGTTCCTGCTGTCGTTCCTCTTGCGGATCCGACACGCCCACCATCGTCCTCATACCACCCACCGCAGACGCTGTCGGTGTCACACGCACCAACAGCAATCCTGTCTGGAGCGTCGGCGTTGGATTCGACAACTTACGTTCTCGCGACCGACAATGACTGTCATGAAGTTGATGGGCAGCTTGGGCACGCGCAATCCAGCAGCGACCACATGGGCAAACTGTGCGAGCACACTCACCTGCAGTGTGTACTGTAGTCATCTTCGGCGTCGTTGCCAGCCGGGTTCACCTGTGCGACGCACAGCGTGGTCTCGCTGTGGCACACTAAGAGCACGGCCGTGGCGAGGGCCGACAGGTTGGGCGTGTGGATCGATTGCAGGAGCTAATGTCATGGATCGGAGCGAGTACACTCACCATCACGGAGCTGTCGTGCACGCCTGAGAGAGAGCAAACATGTGCGACCACACGGTCGTCGTCGTCGTCGCTGCTTTGTCGTCACGAGTGTCGCCGTCGGTGGTGTCTCATTGGACGAGCGGCGTCGATGGTCATGGTAAGGTAGATTCTTCCTGCTGTTCATGGACGGTAGCACAGACCTCAGAAGTGCGAACGCCGTGCTCAGGTGGCGCCGCTTTAGCATCGCACGCATGGCGAAAGCGAGGGTCCACAGGGCCACGGAGCAGAATGGCGAGCACCATTTGCAGAACCACGACGAAGCCAAAGACGACCGCATATGGTTGCGCAAAGAGCCCCCGGTGACGCCCAAGTCCGACGTGTGCACGCTGAGCACGACGTTAAAGATGGGGTTGAGCGTCCGCATGTTGCGTAAGGTCTTGTGGACGATGCCCATTGCCAGCACGAGCTCTCGGTGTGGCCGAGGTCCGGGACGCGACGGTGGTCTTGACCACCGCACGGCGAGGTATTGACACTCATCGTTTGAGCCAAGGCTTAAGTGGTGGTTGTGACGAGCGAAAGCTGAGCACGGCGACGACGACTGCCGAGCGGTGAACAACGCGTGGACATGGCGACTGGTCATCGTCAACAGTGGAGCCGATACCAATTGTTCCTGCCAAGACCGCTGGAGTCGCAGGCTAGTCACATCCACACAAAGGAACTCAGCACGTGTGGAGCTCGTTCTACAGTACTGAACGATCGAGTGCGACACTTTGGGCCAGCGCATGTACCAGTCGTGCTTCGTCGCACTTCCAAACGAGATGCTGCTGCGATTTTGCAACCGCCAGCTCGGAGGCGTTCCTGTGGGCCCACAAGAGCTCTCAGCAGAGACGCGCACACAACACATTGCTGCAGCGCGCTCAAGCGCAAGTCCAGCAGTGAGTACGGGAGGAGTTGGTGCGACTGCATACCTCAAGACACCTGACGTCGTTCGTCCATTCGGAGCAAGGCCCATCGTCGTATTGATAATGGAGACAGTCGAGATCCTGATCGACGAGTTGAGAGACGCGCGTCTGACACTCCACCCCGACAGCGACAGCGACATTCACTTTGACGCTCTCGTCGCCTCACAACCCCTAGCCAAATTGGTAGTGTCCGAGGCTGACCGCGCAGATGATCAAGTCGAGACCGAGAGCTTGGAAGCGATGGAGACCGACGCGCACTCCTTCTCGCCAGCCGGTGACGCGAGCGAACAAGACGTTCATGCTCCGCTCAGTATCATGGACTTTAACGCATTCGTGTCCGGAGAGTGGTCGACGTTCGTTCCCGTCGAGGCGGTGGCGGAGAGTGTCCTTGGCTTTGAGGACGCAGTCGGCGACTCGGAGAGCGATGCGAACACTCTCGGGACGCCAGACGACGACGGAGACGCGGAGAGCGGCTTCGTGGACGCTTTCGAGAGTGGCGACGACGCCGTCGACGAGCGTGCGACAGCGGAAATGCGGCGTCTGCGTGGACTCTCGCTTGGCGCGATCGCGTCGATCCGGAGCGCCGCCGTCGCTGCGTCCGCTGCGAAGCTCGTCCGCGTGAAGGAGAAGACGCAACAGGTAGCGCAGTCGAAGAAGCAGGCGCTGTCGGACTTCCAGAAGAAGGGCGGACTCGTTGGATGGCTGCATGGCGAGCCCGGAGACAGCAGTGACGCGTACGGCAGCGACAGCGAGCGATGCAGCAGCTGTAGCAGCGAGAGTGAACCCCCTACAGAGACAACAGCGGTATCCAGCGGCCACGAGTCATCCGAACTTTGCCAGCAACCGCTGCCAAAAGGCGACACGCTCCGATCGGCGTCGCTCCCGTGTGACACGCAGGCCACTCTGTCCGGACAACCACCAGCTCCTCGCCACCACCACTCGTTCCCACCGCAAGAAACAGCAGCAACAGGACCAGCTACGACTACTCGTCCGTCACTTCGACAGACGCCAGTGAGCGCGTCCCGAAAGAAGTCGCTCGGTGGCCGCCAGCGCGCCAGCTCGTTGCTCGGGAACTTCTACGAGAAGGTGAAGAAGACAGGTTCTCTTGCTGGGACTCCACGGGCGTCGTCGATACCGCGCTCAAGCTTTCGTGGTACCATCGACTCTGTAAGCGCTGGCGACGGAGGCAGCGGAAGCCCCATCCCCAGCACAGGAAGAATCGCGCTCCAACCGAGTCCTCGGAAGGAGAGCGCTGTCCGCGACTTGTGCAGCTTTGGTTTTGACGAGTTCGCGAGCGCCAGTGATGCCGACGGCCGTCGTTCGCGGCAGCGTGCTGTGTCGGCAGATAACGCACAGCCTTCCGTCCGACAGCAGCGGCTGTCGACGACACTGTCGCTTGAGACCGAGCACTTGCTAGCGTCCATAGAGGATGCGAGACGGCCGCTTCTGCTGAACGACTGCCTTGCCGACCCGAAGCTCGCAGCGGAGTTTGTCAACACTGTCATGCCGGACGACTCGGCGCTGCTCAAGCTGTTGTACTCGATCGAGGAGTTCGAAGCGCTCGTGACGACCGATTCTGTCCCAGCGTTCGACGTGCAGCTCGACTACGCGACGACAGTGATCGACAGGTTCCTCGCGCCGTCGTTATTCTCTTCTGATGGAGGCTGGTCTGCAAGACGACAGCTACTTGGAAGCAAAGCGGATGCTATCCGGCAAACAGTCGAGCAGCTCCGACTCACGAACGCGTCGTCGCTGCCCCAGACGCTCTTCCGCAGTGTCTACAGTGTCGTGTACGAGACGCTTCGAGACAGCTACGAGCCTTTCAAGCTCACGCCCGAGTACGCGATGCTGTTCGACCGACAGCAGCAGCAGCAACACGACCGTAATATTGTGCGTGTGACGACAATCGATGCGATCTTGGCGAACGAGTGGTGTCGTACCGTATTCTGGGCGCATCTGTACCGCACTGCGCACCACCACCGCCTGAGCTTCTTGATTGACAAGCGCTGCCACATCGACACGCTCCACGTCGCTTTCCAAGACGCGTCCAAGGACAACACCGACAGCATAGCTAGCAGTGACCGAGGCACACGGACGCGGGTGGACACAGCGTACCAGAGGCTAGTGGCCCAGTTCCAGCTTGCGACACGCAAGTTCCTGAAGCCGTTGGCTCCTGTGGCCGTTTCTGTGGCCGCCGAGTCGCTTGGACGTCTCGAGGAGCAGCTGTGCGTCGACATTGGCTGCCTGCCTCTACGCTGCAGTGACCGTACTGTCGAGGAGACCGTCGTGACAGTGGCACAGGTGATGGACACGCTCAACGTGTTTGCTTCCGAAGTTCGTCACGAACTCACGCGGTTGAGCTTCGAGCGGTTCGCGAGCTTCACAGCGAGCACATTGTATCGCGACTTTGTAGCGAACTTGCTCGTCCAGCCACCGGGGCCAGGGCTCTCGACCGAGCAGCACGTGTGTGACGCTCGGAGCGCCCAGGGCGACATTGTGAAGCTGTTTAGAGCAAGCCGAATTTCCTTCCACCAAGCTCCGAACGACACTCCGCACTCTCGGACTTTGTCCGACTTGTTATGGGCTGAGGACAGCTCGCGGTCGTTGTTGTCGGCTTCTCTGCTTCAGGACCGACCAAGCAAGGCGGTCTTGCGAGTGTTTGCCTTCGCAACCCGCGACACAGTGAGTGGGGATGCCCACTCCCAGCCGTTTACCTTTGTAGACCTCACAGACCCGCACTGGAGCGTCCGCGAGGCCAACGAGACGACAGACGCAGCACTGTACCAGACGCTCGAGCACTTCCTCCATCCCGAGGCACCGACAAAAGCGTGTAGTGAGCCCACGACCGCGGACGCACACCAGCGTATGTGTTTTAACTTTGTTGCAGGCAACGGCGACAGCACCGTGTACGGCGCCGTGTGGCGGCTCCCGCTCCTCATCCACAGCAACGACGACAGCGACGACAGCGGTGTCGCCACACAAGGGATCTGCGTCGTGTCCAAGTTCCCGCTCGTCGATTCGCTCAGGGTCTTCCTGCATACTCTCGCACACGACCTGGGACAGCTGATGGATCCGACTCCCACCCCCGGGTCGGGGTCGTCCGACAGCCCCGTCACAGTCTCGAGGAGTGATCTCAGCACATCCATGCACAACACTTACGAGGCACTAAACCGCCACCTCGTCTCGCAACAGCAGCAGCTCCGTATCGACACTGCAGTGGACTCTCCTCCATGTGCAATGCTCCTCCCTCCAGTCGACGTTTCGCTCCGAGATCTCTTTGACTGCCTCTCTCTGCCCCACATTCTCCGCCTCGTTGCGCTCGTGCTGCTCGAGAAGAAGGTCGTGCTCGTTGCGTCGAGCTACTCAGTGCTGCTCGCGGTCGGCGAAGCGCTCCGTACACTCGTCTACCCGCTCGTGTGGAGCCACGTCTACGTGCCGGTGCTCCCATTCGCACTCAAGGACTACCTACACTGTCCGACGCCCTTTATCTTTGGGCTCCACACGTCGTCGACCGTGCGGTCAAGCGAGGTGCTGCCACGGCCGTCGGACGACCTCGTGGTCGTCGATTTGGACTATGACGCACTCACAGGCGGTGGCGACGTCTTCTTCCCGCCGACACTCAGTGCGTCGTTGCACGCTACGCTTGTTCGTCTCTGTCGGCCCCACCTACTGCTGCGGGACGACATCCGGTGCTGTCCGATACGCAGCAGAGTGGGTGCGAGTGTGAGAGGAGTCGTTTCTGAACGACACGAGCCGTTCCCAGCGCAGGCGATTCGTGCGGCGTTCCACGAAGCGCTGCTGACGATCCTGTCGACGCTCGAGGCGCTTGCGTTCCGGTTCGAGGTCAATGGCAAGTGCGTGGCTGTCGTGGATGCGAGGAGCACGGCCAAGACGCGCGAGTGGACATCTGACGAGACGTTCTCGCGGTTCCACGCTGCGTTGCTGCGGACCCAGGCGTTCTCTGCGTATCTGAGCCGCTGCTCGGAAGACGTGACGGGTATGAGAAGAGAGGAGTGAGGGACGGACGACTGCAAGTGGTTGCGATCACAACGAGTGTGTGTGTGCTCACTGGACAAATGCACGCATGCATAACCTTCTTCTACGCTCTGTAGCTCGTGAAAAGCGGACGCGCTTGTGGCGGCGTTAGCGACGACTTTGATGTCGTCGGAGTTCGCATTGTTCGCTGGCTGGGATAGTTTAGGCCGTGTTCGATTTTCGCTTATCCAGCTCGATTTCAGCCATTCCATGTGGATTAACCCCCAAATCCCAACGTTGGATCTGGCAACATGCGGAAATTTCACATGTTGGAGCTCTAAAATGTTAACACACGAAATGGCTCGGAAAAACCGTGTTGATACAAACTCCAAGTCAAAAGCAGATTTGCACAAAAAGGTCGCTCAACAATTTCGACTCAAATGCACACGGCTAGGTAAGAGAGAGAGCAAAGCCGCGACAACTGTGGGATGCGATGAGAGAAAGGAAAAACGACAAACACTCGGCCTGGCACGCCACAGCCACTTATCCTGTTCGAGTTTGCCCTCATTCCTTTTCAGACGACTGACTCGACATCGGCTGTGCCAACTCGGGCCGACACGCGCAAGGCAACCGCACCGCCGAGTAAAAGAGCGCCAACGTTCGTGCTGCTACGAAAGCTCCGCAACACCAAGTTGCAGCTGACGCGGAGGAGCAAGGTGCGTGACCGCGCGTATGGTGGTGTGCACGAAGACAGGCGACGGAGGACGAGATGCTGGAGTCGGAGCGCGACAGTTGCGTCAGCGAGTCGTGGTTTGGTAATGCCGAGGTCGTCGTCCGGATGACAGCGCGAGCGAGGACGAGCTCCAGAGCGACGTCATCAGCGATGACGTGTTGGAGGACCTGCAGGACGAGACCGACGAAGAGTGGCCGAGTACTGACAGTGGTGTTCTCCGTTGTCTTGCGATAGATGTAGTGAGAATGCGGGAGATGGCGATGAGCGGATAATAACTCGTTGGGTCATCATGTTGCCTGATCCAACTTGTTCCTCCAACATGTAGTGCGTCCAACATGCTGATCCAACATGTACATCCAACATGTTGTCGACGAGAAAGTCAGCGACCACTTCAGTGGTGCTGGGCAAGTCCCCGCTGACGTACGCGCGGATGCGCTCACTGTGAGCGGCGAGGGAAGAGATCGTGTACGCGTAATGTAGTGGTAGAGACTATGAGTGCGAACAAGACTGTAGCGGGACAGATGGGACCGTGGGTACGAGCGAGGCGATGGTGACGGAGACGGTGAGTGCAAGCGAGGTGTCGGTGGCGGC
>JAASFJ010000842.1:0-14961 GCA_023333755.1 Globisporangium uncinulatum
CCTGACCGCCCAACGTTTTCTTCTTCTTGCTCCCCATGTGCGCGCGCAGCTTGTCGGCGTTGGAGACCCAGGCTCGGATCGTCCGACGCGAGATTCCTATCTCGCGCTCGGCTGCGCGCGCACCGTGCTCTTGCGCCATGCCCACCACCTCCAGCTTCCGCTGGATGGTGTACGAGCGCTGCGCGCGCGCTGCGGTCATCGTTGTCGTCGTCATCGGCTCCATTGAAGTGCTAAATTGGTCTGCCGATCTTTTTTGGCACCAATGAACAACAAATAGATTTGATTGACCAAAATTATTTATTTTTGCCGTCCAACAAAAAATGATGTGGGCGTGTATTATGTGTGGGTGTGTTTTTCTGCTGTTATCTGTACGCAGCAGCGGAGCCTGGATGGGGGGGGCAATACAGTGGGCGAAAGAGAGTTGTCACGTGCGCGTGAGTGTGAGAAAAGAAGAAGTCATATAATTGCAACAGCATCAACGATACCTCCGCCAGCGGCAGTATTCATTACTTATACACATCCTCTTTCTTGCCACTCGCTGTCCAAGGCTCCGAACCCGTCTAGCGAAGAAATATAAAGAGTCCGATGACCGCGACGGTGATACTGGGTGGCAGATGGTGTGGGGTACACGCACCCTCAGCTTGGATGGTGAACACAAGCATATTGGTTGCTACGTAGCGGTTGCTATGTGTTGCTTGGTTGCGTTTTGACCTCGAAAAATTGCGCAAAACAAACTCTGTGTATTTTCTATTTATTTTAAAAGGATCAAAGATTTGACGATGTAACTTAATGAGGGAGCTGTCTGTAGTACTTTTTAGTAACTGAACAACAAGGCGGGAACAGTGGAAACAAGCCTCCCATTTATAAAGCGTTTATAATCAAGATCTACACCATGGTACAGTAATCCATGCCTCAATACTCAAATTCCAGAGCTTCACCGGGCATAGCACGGCACTGTATACATATGAGACTACCCCGGACAAAAGTACCATAACGGCATTCTTGAGATTTTTTGCTTGAAGCCTTCAAAGTCAGTGGATAAAATCCTTCCAAAAACTCGGGTTGGAGAAAGCCAGGAAGACAGTTTTGAAGATCATAAAAAATAGGTCTAATTTCATTCAATTTGAACACGTTTGACGCAGTTCCAGATTCGTTTAGAGGCTGTTCAAAGTCTCATTTGAAAGAGCAAAATCACTTCACATTTTATACCGGAATCGAAAATAGTTTTTTCGTACTTAACTGAGGTAAGGTTTTTTAAAGACTCGTTCTCAGCAACCAGATATGTTGTGATTTCAAGCAGCGGCCCAAGGAATAGCCGATATAAAGAGGTATTCCGTGGTATACGCGGTTAAAAAACTCAAAATGTCCGTAAGGATACTTTTGTATGGGATAGTCTCAATATATTATATGTATCGTTTTATAATATAACGAGTAATATCCACCATTTGCGGACGCGGAATAATTCGGAGAAAATCAGATTAGTAGTTGAACTTGTATTATATCCGGTTTAGTGTAGTCCTAGTTATATAACATATGTACGATTTATTTACAGCTCATCTGTATACAAATATGAACGGATAAATAGTGAAAAAACGAGGGGGTGTAGCCAAAGCAGACCTGTTCGACTGCCAAGCGAAGCAAACCAGCATTATCTGCAGAGGTGACCGAGGTTTATTGAGCGGCACCCAGCAGTATCTGCGGAGGCGGACCTAGCGACCGAGGTTTACCAAACGGAGAACGCACCACGGTCCAGTGCATGATTTTTCTTTCACCTGAGCGCGAAGGCGCGGTAGGGCCGGGAGCGCGAGATGCTAACAATAGAATCCGGATACTAAAATTTATAGCTATACAAAAGATGTTCGGATATATCCGGACATGTCCGAAAACTCTATCGCGCAGGCTCTGACAAGACTTAGTAGTTGTCAGTGACAGCTTGTCACCCCAATGGAGGTGGTCTTAAGCAGCGTCAACAATCCAAAACCTTGTTGAACAGTTCGACAAACGGAGCGATTTGGATGTTCACTATTCTACTTTAGAAGAAATGTTTTTATTGCACAAACTATCGATTTCGAGGCGTTTGTTTTAACTTATCATTTTAAAAGAGGTTTTGCTTGTGCGTCATTAAATATAAATACGTTGTGTTGCACTAGCGATCAATAGCTTGTAAAAAATATTACAATAGCATGGAATAGAAAACGTTTACAAAATCCAGAGTTTTCCGCGCCTGGCACGGCACTCAGTTACGTGTTTGAAATTAATGTTGGGAGATGCCTTCCAAGGACGGACATAGATACACCTCGGACGAAGTTTCCGCGAAGTTGACTTTGCAGAAAATCGTGAAGTTCGGTTTTGCGAGAAATTGCTTCCCGCCTATACTGAACTGTGTGCTTCTCGAACTTTAGCGCCAAGAAGGGTTACACCACGACCACATAAGATACCGAACTTAACCATCCTGCCTGCCGATACTATTGGTTGAAATAGCGTCGTTGCAGCGGTTGGACAATAGGAGGCCAATCGTCGCACACTCCAAGTCACACGCACAAAGCATTCGACATTGCAACACAAAAAAATGCAAGCATTTCGGCTTATCAGATCTAGGGATCCAGCGGAATCTATGTTGCAGGAAGCCGGCGGGCGAAGTTGTGCAACGCAGTCTTCGCGTGTTTGCGCGAAGTCGACACAGAACTACAGTCACCTCGATCCTTCGTGCGAAGGGTCGAAGTTAAATATAGGGATTCCGATTTCCGCTACATAAAACTTCGTCCGAGGAGGTGTGGATGTTGACCTCTTCGCACGACATGAAATTATTTCAGTGTTATATATTTCAAGAAAAACTCTTTACATATGAGTCCGCGGGAAAAAAATAATGCGAACTCGAAGGGGTCATTTCGAGAAAATGGCGATTGAATTGCTTTGACACGAAATCGTACATAAGCGAAGTCTCAAGAAATCGTGCTCTTAGTGTTTTGGTCAGCTTAATTTCACAGAGGGTCAAAATAAAAGCAATGGGCGAGCGCGACCGCGTTGGCTCCGACAGCGACAGCGAAAACGGCCTGAGTGCTCGGCAAGCGAATACAACACCAGCATAGGCGAAGTTGTCAAGCGCCCAATCCTCTCTGCCAGCCACCGACTGCTGAGCAGGAACAGTAGTCACTCGAGACAATGGAAGCACACTCATCGAAGTCGAAGCAGATGGCTGTTTTTGATTTCAGTATGGAACCAAGTGCCGGAAAACGAAAATATGCTTGCAACTTTGAGTTAATACGAAAAGACTCAAATATGGAAATTCTGGGTATACAAAACGATGCTAATCAGAATTTGAGGGAAACTTATTTTATACTGAATTTTTTTCTGGATGTCTCTACTTTGGCCCTAAATCCCACAAAATGGTCTTTTCACAGCCTTGCTGTGCGAATTCAAGCCAACTAAGACTCAATCTGGATTCCCATGAAATTTTTTCGCAATATTGGCAAACAAAAATATCGAGTTTCGAGGCCGAAAATCTGAAAACCAACTTTGATCCAACACAACTTCATCGATTTTTTTAGTAACAGAGGGTACCGCCGTGGAGCCCAGATTCTCCACTTTCAGAATATGTATCTAACTCTGATCGCATCTTCACAATGGTAAGCATCGATCTGTTTTCCGCGGGCTCATATCGAGAAATGGTCGCGTGAAGGTTTCCGGAACAGTAAGAAATCAGAAAATATTTTTAGTAAAGGTCAGATCTCGGAATGAATCTGAAAAAATTCAACAATTCTCAATTGAAATCGCATTCGCACAATGAATGGAGCGCATTCCTGCTCTCTTCATTTTTCTTCTTTTCCAGGCTCGAGGTGTTTGATCACATTTCCCGCCATACAGCAGTTCTTCAATTTTCGATAGAACTTCGGCGAGGTATCCTAGGCTCCCGCTCGCTGCGTTCCCACTGCACTCCGACGCTCGTGTTGTGTAGCTAGCGTCTCTGCTCGTCGCTGATGCACGCGGCACTCCCGATGGCGAGCGCCGACTCGGTGCGGTCGAAAGGCGAGCAGGCTCGCGTGCCAGTGGCTGTCACCGAAGCGATCGCCGCGTTCGTACCTCCCGTGGGGTATGAACGCGTGCCTCCGACGTCGCAGGAGTCGTCGCTGATCTACGACTGGGGTGTTCGGCTCGTCGCGGGTGGGCGCGTGTCGTGGGTCTGTCTCGCGAGCGCGACGTGCAGGCGGTCGTTCGTACGGTACATGCTCTCGGCGGGCAAGACTTCCCGCGCTACAAAGCACCTCGGCGAAGTCCACGGCATTGCTTCCGCGAAAGTTGCGGCCGAGAACAAACGCAAGCGGGACGCAGTCGACGCCGAGAGTTCTGGAGTGGCGACTGCAGATGCCAGCGTCCCACCCATCGCACGGAAGCAGCTGCGAATTGAGCCCATTGCGCTCGTATTGCCGACGTCGACGCCCTTTCAGCTGCTCCGGAAGACGACAGCTGCGAAGCTACGTGAGCTCTCGAAGCACGAAGGGCGACTCGAGGCCCACTACGAAGCGCTCCTGGCTGCGAACCAAGACGACGTGTACACGCAACCGACTGCAGACGCGCTGCGTCGCCAGCTCCATGGGCTCTACGACGGCGTGCGTAGCCTCCAGGTGATGCAATCGCCTGTCCACCCGGGCGTAAAGGGCGTCGGTGAGCTCGTGGCGTTCGCAGGCGCTGACCCGTGGTCCACGAAGCGCGTGCTCCAGCAGCAGACGCAGCGGATCCGGCGCGACATTGGCTACAAACGCGCGCTCTGGCGCCACAACGAGCTGCTCGGAGCGTTGCTGCTGGAAGCGCTGGACGAGACCGACGCAGTCCAGAAAGCGGCACGAGCACGGGCCTACGAGCAGCAGCAGCAGTATGCGCGTCCTATCGGCAATGGCATTGGAGCGCCACTAGCCACCGCAGCGACTTCGTATGGGACCAATGCGGGGCCACACGGGACAGTAGAGAGGGCGCAGACACGCTTCGAGACGTCGTTCTTCACTCCGAGCAGCGTGCGAGAGACCGACGTGCTCGCGTTCCTCGAGACGTCCCACACACGCGTCGCGTTCTCAAAGGAGAAGACGAAGCGCGCTCAGGACGCACTTACTAGTGCTAGAGCCGCGCTCCGGGGCTTCAGCGACAGCTTCCGAGCGCGCACCGTGACGAGCGCAGATGCGCGCGTGTGTGTCGCGGCCATGCTCTGTGAGAAGGCGAGCTTCAGCGCCGATGTCGTTGCGTTCCTCGAGGACGCGACGAGCAGCGCCAGTATGCAGGTGGAGCTCGCGCACGTGCTCACGATTGAGCTGAGCCACCTCGCCGAGTTCCAGTGGCCGGTCGACGGCGTGGCGGTCGAGCTCAAGCGCGACAGGGACGGCCGCTCCCGCTGTGTCCTGCAGGAGGACGCGCACTCGGCGCTGCTGTTCCACTACGTTGGTCTCGTGTGGGCCGTCGCTGTGAGAGCGGAGCTCGCGAAGCTGCTCGACGCGGTCACCGACGAGCGCCAGTTCGACGCCGGGTCCGTCGAAGCGCACCGAGTGGCGGCACGTGAGCGGTTCCGCTTGCATGCGCTGCCTGCGACGTTCGACGGAAGCGACACGGCCGACAGTGTCGCCAAGCACGACATTGTCCGCCTCGTGCTCGCAGACGCGCATCTTGGGCGAGCGCTTCGGGACGCGTCGACCGCTGCTACCAGCCCCAGCTCGCTCACGGCGGTGGCGACTGACCTCGACTTCTTTGGCCCGAGCGTGTCCCACGAAGCCGTGTTCGCGTGCTTGCGCTTCCTCGGACTCGACGACGCGACGCTCGCGATCTTCCGCTCCTACGTCCGCGTCCCGCTCGTGTTCCCAGGCACTTCTGCGCGTCCACAGCTGATGCGACGTGGGCTCTCCGTCGGCCGCATGATGACGACGCTCCTGTCCGAGGTGCTGCTCTTCGTCGTCGACTACCAGGTGCTCGTGGAGACTGGACTCCCGCTCTATCGGCTGCACGACAGCATGTGGCTCTTTGACGCCGACGAGCGCACAGTGGCGCGCGCCTGGCGCGAGATGTGGCGCGTTGCTGACGTGCTCGGACTCGAGTTCAACGCAGACACGTCGGGTTCGCTACGTGTCGACTGTGAGAACACGAACGCTGCCAGTGAGACGGAGACAGAGACAGAGATAGAGACTGCGGCTTCAAGTGCTGCCGAGCTGTCGGGTGACGTGCTGCCGCCGCGATCCATCACGTGGAGACTTCTCGTGCTGCAAGCGGATGGCACTGTCGAGATCGCGACAGAGCAAGTGGCGGCGTTTGCGTTGGAGCTGGCGGATCGGCTCGCAGCCGCCGGCTCTGTGCTCGCGTGGGTGAACGTGTACAACACGTACATGGGCGACTTCCAGCGCAACGTGGGCAACGTGTCGCCAGTGTTTGGCCTCGCGTTCGTGGACACGGCGCTCGCGACGCTCCGCGACATCCACGCGCGCGTGTTCCGGTTCACGCACGGCGACGTGCTCGCGAGTCTGAGCGCGAAGATTGCGGCGATCCACTCGGCGCTCGTGGTCGACGGCGGCGCACCGTGGCTGCTGCCGGCAGCGTTGGCGCACTGGCCGATGGAGCTCGGTGGGCTTGGGCTTGTGAACCCATTCCTCGCTGTGTGGGCGCTCAAGGAGCCGCTGCTGGCGCACCTGCAAGCGCACCACACTGCCCCCGACACGGGCTGGCCAAAGCTGTCGATCGTGCGCTGGGAGTGGCGGCCGCCGTTCGCGACCTCTGTCCGTCTCGACATTGACGAGCCGTTCGATCACTTTAGCGATAGCGTTGCGACACACGGCGTCCAGTGGGCCGCGCACCATGTGTGTGAGCACCAGTTCCTCTTCCTCCAGAGCTCCGAGGCCAGTGACGAGCAGCGCTGGGCCGCACGCGGAAAGGACGACAATGCGCTCGACACGTCGTACGCATTGCGGCCGTTCAGTGACGTGCTCGCACTCGCCCCGCGTGTGCGTCTCGAGCGTGTGGCTCGCGAGTTCGCGGCGCTGGTGAATGAAGCGGCAGCGACAGACCCGCCAGTCCGCTCAGTGGCGGCGCAGGAGGCGGTCGGGCTGCTTGAAGCGGCAGGCGCCGGTGGCGCGTACTGGAAGTGGGTCGCCATCATCTACAGCGAGCAGCTCGAGACCGAGTTCGGGGCCGTCGCGTTCGTCAGTCGGGAGCTGTTGCCCATGCAGCTCATCCACGCAGTCCAATCTGCAGGAGTGTCGTGGTGATTGATGAGGAGTGAGTTGGGATGCGGTTGAAGGGGACCGACCACGCGTGTATTCGTTCATGTATGCAGGCTGCTGCCTCCTCTTGTCGACTTCTCTCTCTCTGCTTGTGTCTGCTGACCTCTTTCTCTCGCTCTCTCTGTAACTCGCTAGTCGACCTTGATTGACGCGTAGATCTTGCGCGTGAACCAGAGGGACGCGCCGACGCCGACAGCGCCAGTGAGCAGCCCCAGTGCCCCCGAGATCACGGCCATGTAGCCAAAGTAGAGCATCGCGCCAATGACGTTGCCCACGTCCAGACGCGTCCAGAAGTAGTACGTCGAGTAGAGGAACACGTAGAAGCCGCACGAGCCCGACACGAGGAACGAGCGCCACCACCTGCGCATCACAAGGCCACCAAGCCACAACGCACGCTTGAATACATGTTCGTCCCATCAAAACGACTGACCGAGAGCCAACGCACCAGTTGTAGTCTTCCGCACAGAGCTGGAAGTACGTGAGTACGATCGTGATCTCGGCGCACGTGTGCACGAGGATGACGAACGAGAGCAGGAGGAAGCCAAAGACGTAGTAGTACTTGTCGGTCCAGAGCGACGAGAGCACAAAGAAGAGCTCGACAAAGATCGCGCCGAACGGCAGCACGCCGCCGACTGCCGCAGTCGCCCACGTCGTCATGTACCACGCTTGCGGCGGGATCGGGCGCGGAATGTTGCTCGTCGCGACGGGGAACGTGCTCGCGGGTTTCCTGCGACAGACAAGTGAGGCACAGTGAGACAACGACACAACACCAACTACAACAACGCGTTCTCCACCAGCATCGACGTGGCACTTGAGTCGTTCCGTACCTAAAGCCGAAGAACGCGCCGGCAAACACGAGCGGGACAGAGATGCCGGTCCAGAGGAAGAAGACGAGCAGGATCGAGCCGAACGGGACCGCGGCGTCCGAGCCCGCGCCCCAGACAAAGAGGTTGAGGAAGAAGAAGAGCGCAAAGAGCACGCCAGGGAAGAGCACGGCCGTGAGCACGGTGCAGAGCTGCCAGCGCTTGCCTTTGAACATCTTGTACGTGCGCGCGGACGTGTAGCCGGCGAGCATCCCGAGCAGCACAAACACGACGAGCAGCGCAATCACGAGCTTGCCGCGGTTCGACGGCGCGAGCACGCCGACCGCTGCAAAGAAGAGCGTGACGAGCGCCATACCGAGCAGCTGCGTGCCCGTGCCGAGCATGACGCAGAAGAGCATCGGGTGCCTCGTCGGCGGCCGGAAGACGTCGGCGTGCACGAGCTTCCAGCCCGACTCTTCGCGCTCTTCGGCGCGCTCTTCGTCGGTCGGGACGCGGTTGTAGCGGCTGATGTCGCGGTGGAGCGACCGCATGAGGATCATGCCGACGAGCACGCTCAAGAAGAGCACAATGAGCAGCGCGTTGACGATCGAGAACCAGTGGACCTGGTCGCTGCCCGAGCCGGCCTCAAAGTAAATGTCCCAGCGCGTGCGCCACTCCTTCTCGTTGTCCCGGATCCACTCGATGCTGTACGTCCAGTACACAGGCAGCTCGCCGCTTGCACCGGCTTTGAGGTACAGCGGCCGCAGCCGGCTGTCGCCCGAGTGCTCGCACGTCTTGAGGCGGTTCTGGTCTTTCTGGACGCTGCTCGCTGCGTACTCGAGACTGTACGGGAGCACTGTGAAGTCCACGATGCGGCCCTCGGCCTCGCTGCTCGCGGACTCGAACGCGTCGTTGTAGCCGATGCGGATCTTCACGTGGTTGTTCAGCTGCGGCACGACCTCCACCTCGGGGTTGAAGCTCCCGAGCGGGAAGCCCACGCCAAGTGCGCCTTCCGCCGACACGGACGTCACGGGGAGGTTGTCCAGGATCCTATAGAGTCAGTCCGTCAGTCAGCTGTGAGTCAGCCGTGAGTCTGTCAGCTGTACAGAGAACAGAGTCCGACTAGCCCACGCACCAGTTCACACGGTACGCGTTCTTCACACCGGCGTCGAGTTTCTTGAGCTCCTCTTCCTTGTACGTCTGCTGGCAGAGCAGCGTACACTCCTGGTCCTCTAGGAACTTGATCTAATGACTCACATCACATCATACATTGTAAGCACTAAGCGAACGACCCTCCTCTCTTCTGCCTTTATCATACGGTCATTGGCTGATTCATAATCGCACCTCGTACGGAGAGTTCTGGATGCGGTTTGCGGTCAAGTACTCGCCCAAGTTCTCCGACTTGTACTCGATCTTCTCAGGCTACAGGCGATCGGTTGGCTTGTCAGTCCCGTTATCCTTTCCCCTTCTTCCTCACTTACGCACTCATTCTCTCACTCTCACACACAAGCACACACGAACGTACCTGGCAGAACGGCAGCTTGTAATAGTCGAGCGGCAGCAGCGTCTCGGAGGACGTGAGGCTGTTGACAAAGAGCGGCAAGTGCTCGCCCTTCTTGTACGTCGTCATCTGCACGCCCGGGAGCGAGAAGCCAGCGGCTGCCTGTCCTGCGAGCAGCAGCAGCGCGCCAGCAACGGTCGTCGGCGTCGCCAAGCGCATCTCGACCACAGCGTGAAGCGAGCCGGTCGATGCTTCGGAAGGGGGCGGTGGCGCTTTTTCGGTTGTGAAGCGAGCCAGGAGGGTGAGGTGGGTCAGATGTATACTATACTTTAGAATCATCCACGTATACGCTTGACTTCTATTCTCTCATTTGAATGGGCGAACGATAATAGATATGTATACACTGCTGGATACGGACGAAAAGCAACCGTATATGCCGCCAAAATGCATCCACAATCTTGAAACTGCATGCCCACTTTCAATAGACAACATGTACACGCCTGATTTGTACCGAATTTGAAGAGGATTATTTTGGAAGCACAAATGGGAAATCAAAAATGCTAGATTAGCACTCATTTTCAAATTCGGAAGTTCCTCTCATATTTAAGCTATCATGCTACATAGTTACGTATTTAATACCCGTTCCTTACTCGCACTCGTGCCTGTAGTCAATGTAGTAGTATTATACGCCCACTTCTGAAGTTTTGTGCTGAACCGTACTTACCACCGATCCAGTAGATCACCAGACAGCACGTGTGACAGCACTGCAGTCGGAATGTTCGTTGACTCCCGATACATCTCACAAGTGCAATGAAGTGGCATGGGCCACTTCACAGCACTGGACAGCAAGTACCTCCTCCCAGTGGCCGTTTGCTATGACTACCTGCGCCGCTGCTGCTGCGGTGGTTGTGTGGCAGCAGCCAAGAGCTCCTTCTTGTACTTCTCCATGCTGCGATGCGTTGACGCATTGAACGACGTCGGACTCGCCACCAGCGCCCCTGCTTGCTGCTGCTGCTGCTGGCGAGCGAGGGACTTGTGCACCTCTTGCTGGACTTGGTCCTTCACGACGCTCTTGATCATCGCTTTCGTGGGCGGCAGTTCACTGCTGCACGAAATGCACTTGGCGCCTATGAGCGGCGCGTTTCCAGGGACGATACCGCTACTCGTGCCCGTGCCACCCACCGCCACCGCAAGGTTCCGCTGCTCGAGCAGCAGCGCGTTAAAGTACGATTTGTCGAGCTTGTTGCGCAGCAAGCGGTGGATGTCGACGAGGTCGCTCTCACCAAGTGAGGTCTTGGCGACGCTCTGAAGCTGGCGCTCAATCACTTCCTGTGTCCACAGCAGTTCGTCCTTGTCGAGTTTCTTGTTCACGCGCGCGACGAGCTGGACGAGCTCACGCTCGAGGACGTCGTCGCGCTCTTGGGCTTCCGAGTGCGCGGCTTCGAGCTGCTGCGACAGGTTGTCGCGGACGCTATCGGACGAGCTGAGCATGTCCTGGATCGAGTGCTGCACGTCTTCGTCCTTGGCGAACGTGAACGAGAGCTCGAGGAACGCGTCGAGGCGGGAGTTCATCATCTTGACAGTCGCGCCGACGGTGTTGAGCTGGGCGAGCGCAAAGTCGTGCGCTCGCACGTCTCGCTGGAGCGCGTCTTGCGCTCTGAGGACGAGGCCGAGACGCTGATGTGGCGTCAGCAGCTCAGCATGCAGCGCCACGAGCGAAACAACCGACCGGAGCTGCACGACGAGGTCCTGGACCCAGAAATCGACGTCAGAGTCGAAGTTATCGTCGCTGCTGTCGGGAGCACTCCTGTCGCCAAGAGACGTAGCTGACACGAGCGCTTCGAGTGCGTGCAACTGGGCGTTCGAGATCAACTCGAGGCGCTCGACAAAGTTGGCGCTGCTGTTGGTACTGCTCTCGTCGCCACCAAACGCCCGCATCGGACTGCGCTTCGCCTTCTCTGCCTGCTCCTCTAGCTTGCTGAGTTCGCTCCGGAAATCACTGGCTCGCTCTAAGAGCACACTCAATACAGAGGCGTCCTGGGTGTCCTGGCCGCCCTTCTCGTTGGCCCTCAACTCAGTCGCAGCTCTGCAGTCGTCCTCGAACTGTGCAAAGACAGTGTGGAGCATCTCGACACTCGCGCCAAAGAGCGTAACTCTTTTCTGCCCATCGCTACTGCTGCTGCTTGGCGACCCAACGTCAGAAGAAGAAGCATTCTGCTGCTGGGCCTTTGACGACCGCACGAGCTCAAGCGCGACCAGCTGCGCCTTCGAGAGCGCCATAAGGTCTCGGTAGAGACGCTCAACGAAGCCGTTCGTGCGCTTGAGCAAACGCGCGTGGGCTGTCGACTGACTCTCGCGAGCGCGGTCAAGAGACTGGTACAGCTCTCTCGCCAGCTCTTTGGCCTTGAGCTCTTGCTCGCCTCGGAACTCCCGCATCGCAGTCTCAAACTTGCTCGCGAGCGTCGGGAGATCCTGCTCACAGAGACACCGCACCTGGCGCTCGACAGTCGTGAACGTCGCAACGTGGTTCGCGAGTTGGAATGCGAGCTCCTGGTGCTGCATCATCAGTGTGCTCACACTAGTGCCTGCAGCGGCCTGGCTGCTGTCTCGGCGGCTCGAGCCACGAACGCGGCGCAGGTCAATCTCGATCAGATCCAGCTTCTCCTCGAGCCCAACGATCATCTGCCCTTGCACTACCCTCTCTTCGCTCAGCTGCTTGAAGCGTGCGTGGGACTGCCCGAGGCCTTGGCCCAGCGCCTGGACGTTCTGGCTGTTCAGTTGGATGCTGCTCTCGAGTGCGTCGACCATCTCTTCGAGGTCGGTCGCCGTCTCCTCGAGCCGCTTCACGCGTGCGCCGACAGAGAGGTTCTGCTTGCGGAAGATGCGCTCAGGGCTCGCGCCGTTCAGACTCTGCAGTCGCTTGAGCTGTACGAAGCGCGCAAACATCCGGCGCCAGAGCTCCTTGATCGTGTCTTTGGCCATGGGCGTCCGTCCCTCGCTACGTGCGGAGTCTGTCGGCTCCCTCACGCGGGATGAGCTCTTGCGCTTCTGCAGCCGCGTCATCCGGCGCGAGCGGATCATCGCGGTCGAGGCCGTGCCCACTGCTGGGTACGCTGTCGTGAGGTTCGGAGCAGACGACATGTGGTGCATCGCTGAGCCAGTGGGCGTTTGGAAGCCTTTGGCCTCTGTCGGCTCCTCGAACGGTTGCTGCAAGAGATCGCGTGACGTGAGTCTCGAACGAGACGTCTGAGACGGCAGAATGTCCACGACGTGGTCGCTCTCCTCGGCTTCTTCGAGAGCTGCATCATCGGCTTCTTCTGGAGACGGCTCCTGGGCCAATGGTGGACGCGGGTCGAGCACAGTGTCTGTATCAAGGTAGTCTCTCTCCAGTGAAGGCTCCAAACCTGCCGTCGGACCAGCAGGTTCGATGTCGTCTGGTTCAGCTACATTCTCATCGGAAAACAGAGTTGGCTCCAGCTCCAACGCGGCCGCTACGTCGAGTGGTTCGCTTGGGTTATCGGTGTCAACCGTGTCCTCCGGTGGCGACGTCGCGGTTTCTGTGACGACCGCGTCGGTCGTGTCGCCTACTCCGTCCGACGGAGACGCTGGAGGTGGAAGATCATCCGCGATATGCTCTTCGTCCTCTGCCGTGTGCATATGAGGCTCTGTGCTCGTGTCGCTGGTGTCCGCTGGTGGTTCGTGAGTAGAGAGAGAAGAGAAAGGAGCGGATGACAGGGCTCCAATCCCGCCCACCGTCTTGCTTCGAGAGAACTGAGCTTGCTGGTTGACAGCAGCAGAGAGCGACTTGGAGCGCTTAATTACTGGCCGCGCTGGTTGGCTACCTGGAAGCGGACGCTCGATGGGTTCGAGAGGCGCCACAGCCGCAGCCGACAGAGTAGCTGCGTTCTTGTCGATCTTGGCTTGGATGTCGGCGCTGCTGAGCGAAATGCGCTTCATCACATTCAAGACATCGCTTTTGTCGACGCGCTGGCGCAGAGGCTTGTGCGAAACGCTGTCGCCGGTATCGTCGCCGTGGTCGGCGTTGTCACCATCACTCTCGTCGTCTTCGTCTGTGCCAATCGACTTGGCGAGCAGCTCCATGCCCATGCGCATGTCGTCGAGTGTCTGGTCCTGCTTCTCGACCTTCTTGCCCAGGTCCTTGATCTCCATCTTGACGCGCGAGAGGTAGTCGAACTTCTTCTCGAGCAACTCGAGCGTTGTCTTCATCGCCTCCTCACTCTGCTGGGCCTGCAAGTACGACCTGTTCGACATCTCGAGAAGCCGACCCTCCATGTGTGCCGCCAGCTTGTTCTCTACCGAGGTGACGTGTTCACTGAGTAGCCCGGCGACATGGGCTTCGAACGCACCAGCCTCTAGCTGGGACACGATACTCTCGTACTTGCTGCCAATCGCCGACATCTCCTGCTCGACCTTGTCTTGGAGGTGCCCAACACTCGCAACCAGTGCATCGACTGTCTGTGTGCTGTCCGCATACTCTTGCTGCCGCTGGTCTTCAAGTGAATCGTACGATTTGCGCATCATCAGCAGAGCGTCCTGGAGTTGTAGTTGCGAGTCTTCGAGCGACGCCACACGACTGCTCTGGCGATCGTTCTCCTGGATCAGCTGCGCGATCTGCGTCGTGAGCATCGACACGATGCTCTCCGTCGCACTCTCCTGCGCTGCGAACACGCCCGCGAGCTCTGGGAGAAGCTCCTCGAGCGTACTCATAGCGGCTGAGAGCTCGCCGGCCGCACGCGAACGTGGACCAGTGCCAAGGATCCAGATTTGCGAAACTGGTTCTGCATGAAACGAGCGAGCGACCAACTGGGGAAAGTGACTCTGGAGCTCGACACCAGTCAAGACGACTGACAAAGACTTGGTGACTCAACAACCTTACCCGTCGTGATGGAGCGCTGCCTCATGCAGACACCAGTGACTACTGCGTGCGTGATTAGCTCCTACTTTATACGACATTCCCTCATGGAACCAGATCCGAACTGTTTTGCTTGTACTGTAGAAGATCTCACCACACTTCCAGTTGCGATCGCAAAGACTCGCCGAGGTCGAATGATCACAAGGTGGAGGAAGTAACACTGCTCAGTGTGGACTGTAGGGCAGCGTGCATGCGTTGAATGGTGACAGTGTAACCCAAAGCAGACATCTGCTCGGCTTTCGTCCAGTGAATCTGGTCCACGACAGACGGGTTTGACAACGCCTGATACGAGCACGTCGTCGACAGGTGACGGACAACCAGCCTGCACTAAATTGTCACTCTCCCGTCCCCCTGCGCCAACAAAAATGAGCTCCTCTTTACCACGCTTGTACACGACACGCTCAGCATTCCTCACTCTGCGATTCTCGGTCCCACGCACACTCGACGTCCTGCCTTCAAGACTTCAGTACCTCC
>JAASFJ010000843.1:0-14909 GCA_023333755.1 Globisporangium uncinulatum
ACCGCTGGTGCGTGGAAAGAAAGCGTCACGAGTTGAGCAGAGGACTCAGTGGCGATGCAGAGGAGGAGATGGATGGATGAATGGTGAGTTGGCGAGAGAGTCAGCGAAATGGATTCACTTTTTCTTTTGGTTGTCTGATATTGGGAGAACTTGCCCAACCAGATTGATTTTCGTAGGTCATTTGGAACGGAGTCAAAGTGGCTCGACCAGTGGATCCACGGATCCATTGCTGAAAGCATAGTGAGTTTGGCAGGTTTTGAAACTAATCTTTTTCTGAGACTAGTTTTTCTTCTCTTTTAGACACCTTTTTGATGATGATGTTTTTATGATGCGCATCCAAGAGCGCAGAAGTGTTCATTGGCGCAGATAGCAGTGACTGAACAGAGCGGAAGGCATGGGTATGCCGCCACCAAGGAGTTGCGTGCGCCAGATACTGTACACTAACACTGGAGCTAGCTCGTGCTCGCACTTACCTGGATTCCCGTCACGCATCCCCATACTTTGCAACTGCGTTTTCCCTCCCAAACTTTATGCCGAGCGAGCAAAAAGCGAGGGAAACTGCCAAACCAATAGTGCGAAAAGCAAGGGACCGCGCGCAAAACGCCATAATGATGCACGGCGGTGCGACTTACTCGACCTCGCGCTTCCGCTTCATAACCGAAACAACCGCCTGCTGCTCAAGCCCTTAGCGCCGCTTTCTTCCCCCGTCCCCTCCCGTCCCCGGGCGGCCATGAAGAACTCGAGCCACGGCTACTACGGCGCCACGGCGGCCGCCTCCTCGCTCGACGATGACCGCCTCGGCTTTGGCTTCGGCCCGGGCGGGGGCGTGGGCGGCTCGCTGCACACACTCTCCCGTGGCGCACAGCTCGAGGCCGCAGTCGAGAAGCTGCCGGGTTGGTACTTTGAAGACACGGACGCGCGCGACAGTGGTGGCCGCGCACGCCGGAGCCAGCTCTACCTCGACGACAGCGTCGAGCTGCTCGGCTCGGTCTCGGAAGCAAATGACAACGACACGGACGACGCCGAGAACCAGCCGCAGACTGGCAACACGCGCAGTCGGAGCATTAGAAGTAGTTATTTATTGGACTCGCCCATACAAGCGACGGTAGCGACAGCGGGTCGCCGACACGACCAGAAACCTGACACGTCGGTCCTGTCGAACTCGACAGTTGACGCGTCGCCGCCGTCGCAGAAAGAGCCGCGTAGCAGCAGCCGCCAGCAGCGGCTCTCGAGCCGACGGTCGACAATTTCGTCGTCGTGTACGTGCACGGACCTCGTCGTCACGCGCTACACGACCGGCGGGCGCGACAAGAAAGTGCTGTACCACATTGACGTGGTGAACCACGAGAGCCAGCTCCAGACGTACACGATCCGGCGGAGTTACACGGACTTTAAAGTGCTCCACAGCGACTTGAGTGCGATGCTTGACGCGCGGAAAGAGTACGTCGCGTCCAAGTCGTTGCTGCACGAGCCGCCCGCGTCGTCGTCCGTCACCAAAGAGCGGCGGTCGCTCAACACGACAACAACAACGACAACAACGACAAGCATGTCGATCCCCAACCTCGGCTGGACTACCACGGCAGCGCGGCTCCGGTCGCAGCAGTCGTCGTCTCCGGAAGACGCGTTCGAAGCGGCCGTGCTGGCGTTCAGTCTCCCGCCGCTGCCGCACGCAGGGCTCATGTCGTTCTGGCGCCGCCACGACCACGCGCACCTCAAGCACCGGTGCGCCGTGTTCCAAGAGCTCCTCCGAGCGATCCTCAAGCTCCCGTTCCTGCGCGAGTCGTTTGCCATGCAAACGTTCTTGAGCACCGCGCCGTGTGCGATTCGCGAGCGCGGCTCGTCCTACGTCTCGCTCTGCGAGTACAGTGTGCCCCACATTGACTTGGACGAAGAGCACCGCGAGCGACGGCGACGGGCCCAGGAGCACCGACGCAACAGCAGCGCCACGTCCACGAGCCAGTCTGTGTACGAGTACTAGCGACGACCGAGTACTAGCCCAAGCCCCCACCCCACCCAACGCCCGCCATCCGACGCAGGAGCCTGCTTCCCTCCCTGCTGTTGTTCTCTGTAATGTACCAGTGTCTTTGTAGCCTCGTGCACACTCGCTCCTCCCTTCTAACAGCTCACAGGTCGCCTGCGACGTCACGAGTGATCGGCCTCAACTGCTGCTGTTGCTGTCGCCACTGCTGCTGCTGGTGTCGGTGGCTCACGCTCCGCACGCTCGAGACGTTGCGCACGAGCCCCTCAATGTCGTCGTTGTCGTCGCTCGGGTGCAACACCGACACTTCGGCGTACCTGTCGTCTACCGCCGTCGCTGTCGTCTCCCCGTCGTGCTCTGTCTCGGGCTCGGGCTCACGTGGTCGCACCTCCTCACTGCGAACGTCGTGGACCGCACGCTCGAGCGCCTCAAGCGCGTCGGGTGCGAGGGCGACATGCCAGCGACACTCGGCGATCGTGCGCGCGAGCACACTAAAGAGCGGACTGCCACTGCTGAGCGTGCGCAGCGAGCCGACGAGCACGAGCTTCTGTCGCGCGCGCGTGAGCGCCACGTTGATGCGGCGCCAGTCTGTGAGCAGCTCGCCGATGTGGTTCTCCTTGTTGCTGCGCACGAACGACACGAGCACGACGTCTTTGTCCTTGCCCTGGTACTTGTCGATGGTGCTCACTTCCACGCGGCTCGTACGCGACACTCCACGACCGTCGTCGCGCCCTGAGCCGAGCCGGCTTGCAATGAGCGCCACTTGGGCGCGGAACGGCGAGATCACTGCGACTTGGTCCGGTGCGACACCGCCACATACGAGCAGCTGGACGAGCCCGACGATGAGCTCCGCTTCGACTGCGTTCGCCATGCGTCGACGCTCGACACCCGCGCCGACACTGCCGTTGGCGTCCGCTCCGACGCTCTCTGTCGCGTCGTCCAGTGCGTCCGTGTCGAGGAAGACGACGCCCTGGTCGTTCGAGAGGACGGCGAGCGGCCACAGCTGCTCCTGCGACAGCGACGACGACTTCACTGCGAGCCGCAGGTGGTTGGACGCGACGTAACTCGAGCCGCACTTGAGCTTCCCGCCGTACACGAGCCGGTTCGCGACGCGCATAATGTCGGCGTTCATGCGGTACTGGAACGACAGCTGCTGCACTGCCGACGGGTGCGCCTCCGAGAGCCGTCGAAAGAGACTCACGTCCATGCCTTCCCGTCGTGCTGGCGCGCTCGCGACGAGCGGCGGCAGCTGGTAGTGGTCGCCCACGAGCACGAACGTGTCGGCGCACCGGAGTGCGCCAAGCACGACTGGCTGCGTTGTCTGGGTCGCTTCATCGACGATACAGAAGTCGAACCGGCGTTTCTGGAACAGCACGTCGCGGTTCACGCTCAAGCACGTGCAGCCAACAAGCTGCGCGCGGAGCAGGAGCGACTCCATCGCGCGGACACTCGTGACGTTGCGGCTCGCGGCTTGACGCTCGAGCGTGAACGGTGCGAGGTCAGGGTGCACTTGGCTCGGTGCACCAAGTCGGAGGACTGGGACGTGGTGCGGGTGCGCGAGGACCTTGAGCAGCAGGTTGTCGACTGCCGAGTGCGTGTAGCTCGTCACGAGCACCGACAGGCCGAGGAAGAGGAGGAGCCGCACTGCGAACGCGATCGTCGACGTCTTGCCGGTGCCCGGCATCCCGAGCACGAGCGCGTAGTCGAGTGCGCCAACCACTTTGTGCACAGCCCGCTGCTGGTCGACGTTCAGGCGCGCGAACTCGTCGAGCAGCTGCTGACCAAGCTGCGCTGTCGCGTCCGCGTCGACAGAGTCCGCCAGGGCCTCGCAACGCTCGGCTACTAACTTGGTCACGCGACACGTCTTGAACCGCGGACGGGTGCCGTGGACAATCAACTGCCGACGTCGTGCGTCGCCAGTGTTGAGTGGGCGGTTGTCGTTGTCACCAGTCGTCAGCAGCAGGAGGGCCTTGAGCTCTGGACGCGCGCAGTGATTCGTGCCGTGCGTCACGAGCTCTGGAGGGGAACCGACAAAGAGACGCACGAGGTTCTCTTTGGCGCGGTTGAGGCCGGTCAAGATCGCGTCCTTGTCGAGTCGCCACGTGAAGTCGTTGCCGACTGCGGACTCGCCCTTTGTCACGAGCGACGGGAGCGCTTGCCGCACGTCGAGCGTCACGCTGTCGGCTTCCAGTGCGACGACTTTCCCCTTCGCAACGTGCACGAGCAGCCGCTTGCCGTCACGGGACTCGGCCGACAGGATGATCCGGTCGTCGACGCGGAAACCAAGCTCTAGAAACGAGCGCAACGGACGCGATAGTGTCGGCGGACTCGTAGTCAGTTGAGTGACACGTACCGGGTCGCGCTGGAAGCGCAGCCGCCGTGCCGAGCCGCTCGCTGCCAGTGTCGGCTCGTCCGCTACGAGCTGCAAGCTTGCTACGCACGTGCTACTGCTACTGCCGGCCGCGTCTTGTTCCCGCCGCCATCCAGCTTGGAGCCAGAGCGCGCGCAGGTTCTTCTCTGCGTGCTGCTGCTCGAGTTCAATCAAGCGGCTCCAGCGCTTAAAGTACGCCAAGTCGGCCTCGCTCAAGTGGCCGAGCTTGACTGCAAAGAACCCGTCGTCGAGGCCGCTCGACTCGGGCGAGCCGTTCTCGACCGCAGCGTGGTGCAGCACGCACTCGTTCACTTGGAAACACCGCTCGCAGTCGTACTTCGACCGCAGCATGGGCGGGAAGACCTGGGACGCCGCAGCACTCCCAAGTGCCTTCACTCTCGCCATGGAGCTCGCAAACTGGTTGCGGAGGACGAGGAGACCACGCACACGCACTGCCAGCGCCGGCACTTTGTTCGTCTCGATCCCCGGGACGTACAGTAGCAGCCCGTCCTGGCACGGGAGGCGGTACCGTTCGTTCAGCAGCAACGTGTAGAGCACCACTTGGCTCTGGTGTTCAGTCACAGTGTACGTCTTGTTCCCAGTCTTGAGCTCCACTGGCAACACGACTGTTGGCGCGTCCGACCGTGTGCTGTCGCCTGCGAGCTGCGGCGACGGGAACGAAGCCTCGACGGACGCGTCGGTCGCGCCTTTGAGCCCCCACTTGACGGACCACATCATCTCTTCAGTCGCCAGGATGGTGCGCACGCGGACCGTCGCACCCGTGCTTGGCGGCGGCTCGTTCAGCGACACGCCGCCCGCACTCGCTGCGCCAACGAGCCAGGTCTTGTAATGCTCCACGACCTGTGCGAGCTCTGCCAGTGCGTTCTGCTCGCTTAGTCCGCACTCGACGAGTCCAATGATGCTGCGCGACACATCGACACATCGACACACAGTGTTATGTTAGCCCACATACACAGAGAGGGCTACTACACACCAGTTGTACGTACTTGTTCTGGACGATGCGTTGCGCCTCTCGCACGAGGAACGCGACGCTGTGCTCGCCCTGTGCCAGCGCCGTCTCAAAGAGCTCGTGCTTGAGCGTCCCCAGCAGCGCCTTGGGGTGCGTCGGCCCGCTCACGTTGAGCGTCTCGCGCAGCACGGCGCGTCGCAAGCAGCCCATGCTCGTCGTGACGCTCGTCGGGGACACCTGAGACACCAGCCGACGAACCCACGAATCAAGCACACGAATGAGCACACGAACGTCAGAGCCTGCCACGAACTCGCTCAGCCTCCGCCTTCTCCCTCTCCTCCCACGTGATTATGACTGAACGAACACACAGCCACGTACCAGTACATCCGGATGCAATACGACGACGTTGCGGTCGTTGTCGACCCGGATCGGCTGCGACAGCGACAGCGGCGGACCAGTCGTCGCACCTTGTGAGAAGAAACCGGCGTGATCCCGCTCAGTGAACACAATGTTGATCGTGTCGCCGGCTTCAACTGCCGTGTCGAACCAGTCGTCTGCGAGCACGGCCTCCACGTGCACGTCCTGGTCGTCGAGGAGCCGTAACGTCAGTCGCCGGTTCACTACGTCGCAATCGACTTCGAGGACGAGGAAGCGCCGAAAGTCGTTGTTGTCGTTATCGCGCGCGCCCAGCGGCGGTTCGACTACCACCGCAGTCGTCGATGGGGAGTGGGGTAACGCTGGAGGTTGGTGATGGGCACGAGCAGCGTTGTTAGTGGCGGCAGGCACAGGGATGCAGGGTGACGAAGAAGACGGTACAGCAGTCGCTGCGACTGCGACTCCTGTGGCGGCAGAATCGACCTGCGCAGACGCGTCGGCGCTCGACGGGTCCTGCGAGTCGGGAAGGCGCTGCGTCGCTTCGAACTCGAGCTGGTCCAGGAGCTCCCACGACTCCTCAGTGAACGGACTCCCGCACTCGGGCGATTCCTGGGCAACGACAGGCGGAGTACTCGGCTGTGCTGGGGTCTCGGGAGCAGCACTGGAAGGAGCAGCTGGGGACGCGTCGCTCGGGACGACCGCTGGTGCTCGAGCAGCAGACGATGGATTACTCAGAGCGGCTGCTTCTGGCCGCGTCGCTGGTAACGGAGACGAGTACTTCTCGTCAATCTGTCGCCGACCACACATCCACCCATGCACGTTAGCAAACACCGTCAACGCTCGACAGCAGGACCCTCCGAGGTCCGCACCTTGTCCAAGAGCAGAAAGAGCTCGTCAGGCGCGTCGCTCTTGAGAGCAGCAGGGGTGACGACACTCGCGCTGCTGTTCAAAGGCGTCGGTGATGCACTGAGGGCGGGGCTGGGACGGGGCGGTGTCCCTACAGTCTTCCGCCGCCCTCCTGTCGCCTCGGGACTGAACACGATCTGCTTCGCAATGGCTGCGTCCCATACACACAACGAGTCCACACGAGTCTACCTATTAGTGAGACTGTGGCACCACCCGCTTGAGCCCTGAGAGTCCAGTGCTGACCTGTCTCCGTGGAGCTCAGGCCACGGTTGATGCCCATCACGGGTGTGCGTCCTGCAGCCACTCGTGTGAGCCCATTAAAACCGCTTTGGAAGCGACTGTCTCGTCTACACGGACGCACCCTTGTCTACTCCACCGTCACCACTGCTGCGACTCGCGACTGCTGCATCGCTGCCAAAGAAGCGGCTCGTTGTGGCACTAGCAGTCGCTTTGCGCTTTGCAAACGTGTGCGAGAGAAAGTGCTCGCGGGTAGCAGGCGACGCACTCGCGGCTGCGGCGTCCGCGTCGCTGCTCGTCTCGACGCTCGCACGCGTCAGGCGGCCGACAAAGCCCTGGACCTCTTTCCGCACAGCGAGGCTGCCGACCACATACATACGATATACAGTCACGCGTATGCGTTTGTATAGATCGACGCATTGAAGCAAGCGTGTACGCACCGGCCGGTGCCCGAGACGCGGATCTGCTTGGCGGCGGGCGAGTCCTTCCACACGACGGTGGCGTCGTCGTCGTCGTCCTCGCGCGTGATACCAGCACTGAGGCGGCGCCGCCGCCGGCTCTTCTTGCTCGGCGTTGCACTTTCCATGCGGCCAGCGCGTGCGCGCTTGGTGCTGCTGGTGGTTGCTGCCGGCTGGTCGCTCATCGCTCGCTATTGTGTCGTGTGGCACGCGAGGCAACAAATGCGCTTTTAGTGCAACAACCTGAAAGTGTGGTTACGGAAGGGGTACGATGTGGGGTACGCTATCCGCACTTTCGCACGGGTGGCTCGGAACCGCACAGTGGAGTGCGAATCCATACTGGAAACTGCATTGATGGACAAATAATGACTCGCCCAACAAGATGGACAGGTGGGCACTTGGTACCTACTGGTAGATACTGTAGCGACTCGAGCAGAAGCAGGAGGCCAAACTGACTGTGCAGTTGACGCCCAAGCACACTATGAAGTCCACACAACACAACTTGGTTACTGGCATGGTTGAATATCAACTCTCCGACAGCTAGGCCCCTCTACATGTTAATATAAAGTGACCTAATTTAGTGTGTCGTACACCAGATATAAAATATAGCGAGGAAACGGAGGTTGCGTAGCCGAAGCAAACACGGGGTGGGCCAGCCGCCGCAGGCGGCGCCCCCGAGCGAGCAGAGAGGGGCCGGGGCCCCTGTGATCTGCGTAGGCGGGTCCAACGATCTCCGTTTACCGAGCGGAGAACGCAACACGGTCCAGAATTCATATTTCCCTTCTTACACACCCCTCCTTGATCCTAGCTGTCGGAGCCCGCTCCGAACGCCCTAGCTGTCGGAGTGTTTACGATATGGCAACAAAGCACCAGTAACAACAGTGAACTGGAAGATAGTAAAAACCGGTCGAGGTGCACCCACAGCCATCATTCTTTTTACAACGAGTAAATACAGTCAACAACAAAAAGAGGTAAAACGACAACCCGTCGCCACCAACCAACCTCCCCTCCCTCCCAACCGCTCAAAAAGCACACCACCCAAAACACCAACAATAGAGTGGGGGGGCAGCCGCGCCGCGTCCATGCCATTGCTACCACCTCAATGCATAACACCCCTCCGTCACCGATCAACCCCGCCGCCACCTCCTCACAGACAACATAACCACGCTGGTGGTGTCGCTGTTGGAGAACGCGAGTGCGGGGACGAGCGGGCTTGGCAGTTTGCATGTGAAAACGAGAATGAGCTTGATTGATGTGTAGAAATGCAAGGCAATATAGAGACAGTGCGATCTTGCAGGAAACCAGGCACGTAAGCAGTGACGACTGAGAGGCGAATTAGCATGTATCAAATTCCCCCCACAAGCGCTCGGCACTCTGTCGCAGACTGGAGTCCACTGAGTTGGCTCATGTACGAGAGGTGCATATGCGCCAGTGCCTTCGTCGGGATGTCCGCCGCCATCTCAGTAGTCGGCTGGTACTCCAGCTCTGCACTGCCTTTTGCCACTGGGTCTTTCACCGTGCGGAACCGCACGTCCACTGTCTTCTGCACCTCGGAGGATCTGCTTTTGCGGATGCGTGCGATCGTCGACTGATTGTCGATCTGAAGCCACACCAGTGGCTTCAACGTGGTGATCTCATGGACCATGTCGGCGATCTACGTCCCCTGCTTCATCGCCGCAGCAGCCGCAAAGAACCTGGCCACCGTCGATGACTTGGCCATGACCGTCTTCTTGAGACAGTGTCAGTGTACATGGAGTCGGAGAGCGTCGGTCATCTCGATATGTGTAGCGTCTGCACTTGAGTTCACTTGGCCATGGCCGATGACAGCAGGAATTCGCGAGCCAGTATCGCATCACAACACACCCGCTTCAACTCCTGTCCTTTGACACAGTCGAGTCGAGTAGGTGCCAAAACTTGAGGCACAAAAAGTAACCACAGCTGTGGCCGTCAAATTTTGAGCGGCGAGTTCATACTGACGAACTCCATCTCCAACGCCGACAGTGCCGCGACAGTGCGCGCGATCTTGTCCAGTTTGATCCGATACAACCCGCTGTTCATGCTGTCGTACACGGCGACGCGCTTGAGCTCCTGATCGACAAGTACGCGCACCAGTGAGAGTTGCCAAACTTCACGGGAGCCACCACCGTACGCACGCCGTTTTGCGTGAGCAAGAGCTGAATCCGCTAATTGGTCCCCGCGTCTAGTGCCTGAGTCGCCGCGCCTGGACTGCTCATGTGCTCAGTCACCACGCCTCCGTACCGCGAAGAAGGTACCTGCTGCGCGAGCCTCTCACAGAACGCCGATATCACTGAGTCATCGAAGCAGCGCAGTGACATCAAGCGGTAGAGCGCCGAGTAGCTGATCTCAGGCGCCAGTCCATGTAGGTTACATGTGTGATACATGTGTAGCCAAGCCTTTCACGTCATGCTGCTCCTCTGCTGGGATGCACGGCGCCGCAGATGTCAGGAGCCAGTCGCAGAACGGCTCGCACTCTGTGCAGTCCGCCTTGAGGTTGTCCAGACGCTTTATCGTCTCGATCTGTTCGCGGCTAAAGTAGCCAACCCCTACCACCGACACCACTCCCAGTTTAGTGTAGCCGGTCTGATCTGGCTCCTATCCTTGGTTGTTCACAGCGATCGCGTTCTCGGGCTTGTTCGACAGTGGGAGTGCTTTCAAGCAGGCGCTGAGAAGCCGGGGTGGGAGTAGGTAGTAGGCATCCGCGTTGAGGATGGGGTTCCGTTGAAGCTTGAACTTCGGCTTCTTGGCCGCAAACGTGTCGAACCAGTCCCCAAGACCAGCCAGCCGGTTGAATGTGGAGTGTGGACTCAGCTGCTCCTAGTCAAGCAAGTCCATAAACTCCTTCATTGAGATCTCCCCTGTCGCACGTTGCGACTGCTGAGCCGCGTTGAAGCGCACGTGGTCCTTTCGTTCTCTGCTTCTTTGGCCTTTCTGACCAGCTGTGGGCGACCGGCCTTCCGCGCGTTGGGGTTCGGGCGAACACTCATGTCGGTGGTGGAGCCTCCGCCGCCGGTGCTACCACCTTCATTGTCACTAGCACCATCGTCTTGGGTTGCCAATACAGTTTCAGTTGGCGCGCTGCTCGCTATTGCGACAAAGAGCGGCTCTTTAATCACCAGACAGCTTGTGTCGATCACACCGATCGAGTCGATCTCCTCGAAATACAAGCTGTTCGCTGGCGACGCAGCAGGCGTGCTTTCAAAGTCGCTCCCAGCATCCGGTTGGTCATCCTCGAGAGGCACCGGCTCCGCTTCCGGTTCAGTAAACGAACGCGCCTGTGCTGGCAAACGTTCCACCATTGCGCGAACACAAAGGCCAGCTTGTTCTTGTTCTTCACGACAACACAGCTTCCCTCGCTGACGTCGATCGCGTAGTCGTCAAAGTTGCCCACTGCGGCGTTGTATTCGCCCTCCACTTGAGCTGCGACGTAGTGCGTCGTGAACATGAGGACTTGGGCCATCTCTTCATCGTAGTTCGCGTTCACCAACCGGCCGACGCGGAGTCGCCGATAACGTTGCTCGTTCTCTCTTCTTTTCTCCGACGACTTCAGCACCTCAATACACCGCAACATGCTCGCTTTCCCGTCCACGCCGTGCTTCAACTTGCCGAAGATGATCTCCAGCGCGTTGTTTGTGTGGGTACGGAAGTGCAGGAGCCGAGCGCGCTTGAATATGACCCACGAGTTGGTACGTGTGTTCCAGTTTCGCTCTATGTACTCAAAGAACGACGTGAAGCCGATACAGGCGCACAGCGCACCCACCGACCCGCAACTCGCGTCGTACTCGTCACTCGTCCGCGCATACACCCTATTGTGTACGAGAGCGTTGACAGCGCAATGTTCCTCCGCCGAGATTTGTCCGTGCTCTGGCTTGCGCGACGCGATCTTGAGCCATTTGACGACGTGAAAAGTCCAGATCAGGATCCTCGCTTCTGGAAAGAACGACTGCATCACGCGAATCTCATTGAGATCTTTGTCGACGATGATCACTTGGACGAGCTTGGCGGTGTCGGGGTTCTCGTGGAAGACGTGTCTCAGCGCGCGCATCATGTGCCAGTCGGCATTCGTCTCCAAGAGGCTGTGTTGCACCACCTGTCCTTCGTCGTACTCGTTACTGTCACCAGTGTGCATAGCTGGTAGTTGTACCAGGACAGTGCACGGATGATAAATGGTCAATACATACTTCCATGTCGAATACATGGACAACAGTCTCGAATGTCACACTGATACGTAGCCATTACGAAGACTCACCGGTTCGTCTTGTGCGTGCAGTCAACGAGAAATAGCTGCGACTCGGGAAAGTCCTCGATCACGGCGAGGATGAGGCCTCCGTCACTGAACTGCTGGCAGCATGAGGCGGGCGTATGGCTGAGAGTGCGTTGAGCCGCCGCAATACCGATACGTGAGTCGGCTGAGCGCGGTGAAGCTCGTGACGCAGTGTGACACGACGCCGTGGACAGCAGGACGCGATGTGCCCGCATCCAAGGCTACCTGCATAAGGTGATGACGTCTGCGTCGAGATGCGATCGCGCTGGTCGAGGGCCGTGCAAGATTTTCCAGTAAGAGAGAGTGCAACTCGCAAAGGAATTTTCGCCATGAAGCGACCGCAGCCGAGTGCAGAGAGACGGACGGTCGCGGCGAGTGCGAGTGTGAGCGCCGGCGAGCAGGATCATGACAGCGAACGATGTCATGACAGCTACCAGGGCAGTGAACAACGCGGTCGACGAGCAAGCGGCTCTGCAGAAGACTGTGTCGGGAGGACGGAATTGAGGGTAATGACGACGACGACACGAACGTGAGCGTCACAATGCAGCGCGTGGAACATGAGCATGAGACGTGATAACGCTGAGAACCAGCTCTGAGACGACATACAGTGTCAGTTGGTGACGAAGTGATGCATGGCGCTGAGGTCAAACACAGCCAAATGCAATCGCGAGGTGATTGGAGCTGGAAACACGAAGCTGATCTATAGTGCAATGCTGATGACAAGAGGCGATGCCGTGGTCACCATCAAGACCGAATCGAGGACAATTCCGATGGCTGTAGCGGTTGTGGAGTGTAAATCCTGCGCCTCGTCCAGGCTGTTGGTGCTGAGCCGCCCAGAGCCAAGGCGACACCAAAGATAGCGTATCTCAAGAGTCGCTCGTGATGGACGCCGTAACGTGGGAGGCAGTGGCGTGGCGCAGTGGAGAGACGTGTACGAAGAGTCGCGGCACGGTCAACGGCGTGCAGGCGTGCGACCATCGTACGAACGGAGAGCGCACGGAGCCCGAGAGAGCGCACTTGGGAGCTTTCGCGAAGTTCGACAAGACGAGGACGACCTGTGCGAGCACCAACAATCACCACTGCGAGCGGATCAGGGAGTCAGACAACGGCGCTCCTAACCTGATTTTAGACACAGTCTTTCCCCGAGACGTGTCGAGTTGCACCAGATCATCCAGCAACCTTGCCAAAAAAAAGTGTTTCATGTCGGCAACCAACTGGTTCACACTGAACGAGCTCGATCGGCTCTAGATGAACAGGTTGAGTGGAATCGACCACAACCTAATTGGCCACCGCCACCTCGGACGCGAGCATCTCGCACATCTCAATCGAAATGGCGCTTGTGTTGACGCCGTCGCCGTGCTGGGCTTTACAGGAGGTGGTTTTACTTTGAAAGGCAAAGTTGCAATTCTCGCCCAGCGCGAGTATCCTGACTGAAGATCATCACGCAACACGAGTGGTCTCAACTCTGTCACGGCACTCAGGTATACGTTCGAGGCATCCACTTGCACTGTTATTCAAGGTTGGTGAAGACAGAAAGGCTATGGCGGAACAACTGCGCAGGCGAATGGTTTGCCTCAAACGGAATTTGGAGACAGGGAAGCACAGAGTGATAGGTTGTCTACTTTTGTGTTCAAATACTGATCTGTTCACAGATTAGGTTACATCGAACTTCCTCGGCTCTCTGAAGTACTGGTGACACGCGCGTTCGCTCGCCCCACACTCGCCTCTTAGGGTCTGGTTGGTTCGTCCTTGTCAGAGTATTTAGTTGCTGTAAATGAAAATTGGACCTCTGGGATTGGCTGCTTAGCCGGTTTAACAACAGTCTCTCTATTCTGATCGGCGATCGGTGTAAATGAATACCCCAGCGGAATCCTGGAAAAAAGCAATGCTATTTACACCAACAAAAACTCTGGCACCGGCGAACCGACCAGACCGTAAGTCATCAGCTTGGCTAGTCGCATTGTTAGAGTGTTAGGGGAAATAAACTACTCTTTTCGCGTGTTTTGATCTCACTATGGCACGAGTGTCACGATAACGTGACCTGATCAGTATTTGACTAGGATAAAATTTACCTGACTGCACCTTTTCTCGATCAAATTGAGTAGAAATTGTAATCAATGCGGGCACAAATAATTTTCTTGAACCTTTTGCGTCATTACGATTTTTGTTGCAATCAAAGCTGAGAAAACTGCAATTAAAATGGACAGCGCTTCCTCATTCGGCGCATTGCATGTTCTCCATGCGGCCACTGCCTCCACAGCACGGTTCCGAGCGTGCATGCTGCACGGATACCACAATTAAAGGGTTGCAACGCACGCAATGGTTTGCATCTTCTTTCAGTTTGGCTATCCGTCGAACTGTCATTGACGACGAGCCCAAGCTTGCTGACCCTGGAAGCGGAGAGGGCAAATGCGGTGCCCAAGGAGAGCCCGTTACGCAAGGCCACGGTTATTCACTCCTCGTGCTCTTCCGCCGCATCTCGTAGACGGGATAGCTGGAGCGATGGGGGTGACTACGGTTTGACAATGGGCCATCATGCGATTTGAAAATACCGAACGTTTGGGTCGTTTGCGAGTCCAATCGTTCAATTGCTTGCATTAAGATTTTGCCCGTGTTGAGTGAAATAAATTGCTCACTTAAGCACATTTTGTGCAACAATCAAAGTGTGCTCACTTTGGATGAAAATCTGCTCAATTTGATCGAGAAAAGGTGTAGTACTACCAGGGGGTGACTTGTGGGGTACTTGTACGCAAAAATACTGGTCCCAACGCCCAGACACAACGGATCGCCCACTTCAGTCAACTGATTTTCGACCACTTTGATAAATAATTGAGCATCGACATATTCTTTCGTTAAAGATATCAGCCCCCTCAAATAGCTTTAGCAAAGTATGCAAGATCATTTTATGACGTGTATGTTGGAATTTATAATATTTTCTTGTGAACATTTTTCTGACTCCGTCATTAAATCCCCATCACGGGAATATAAAGCGAGGCTGCCTGTTCTATGTTGAACTGATCGATCTGATCTTGCCCTTTTCTTGTCTCGACTGGATAATTCACTATAAACTTGAAGTTTGACGGATGAGCGTTGGGACCAGTCTTTATGTGTACCGTAAAACTCGGCAACATTGTAAAAAGTACAAAACACGGCGAAAACTTGATCACATAATAATTGCAAATACATACTTGGAGACATTGAAATTTTAGACATTTGAAATTTTAGATAATAGGACTAAGTCTTGATCCCCGAATAATGGATGGTAACGGCAGGTTGATATGAGATACTGCAATGATGAGGTGGTGAAGGAGGACGTGGTAATGGGGGGGGGG
>JAASFJ010000844.1:0-14878 GCA_023333755.1 Globisporangium uncinulatum
TCAGTTTTGGCCGAGGTCTGATCCCGCCCTGGTCGCTCGAGCGTCTTCGACATTTTCACTGGAGCCGATTATGCCACACACATACCAGTCTTTGTATGCTGGGTCGCGCCAGGGTATGGCCGCCGCCGCAGCTCGTACGTCGAGGTAAGAAGTCGAGAAAACGCTGCACAACCAGCTTGATCTTCCTCAATACTTCTTTCTCTGCAGGGATCGGAATGTGCTTCTCCCATGCGTTGGCAAAGTAGTCCATGAAGAGGCAGGACGCGCTCACTCCGCCAAGAGTCCGAGGAGGTGATTGCCCTGAGGGTGCGTGCACAACTGGTTGACTTTCATTTTGTGGCGGTCGAGGCACAATTGAGCTGAGCTGAATCGGGGGCGGTGCACATTGGTTCTGTGTCGCCACATGCAGCAGAGTCTGCATAGACGCATCGATTTGCTGCCAGTCGGCGATACAAGCTCGAACTTGACTCGTCAGCTCGCCGAGATCGTCGCCGAGCATTGCGAGCTGCGTCTTGATCCTGGTGATCTCGTCGTGCGTGCCGTGAACCCACGCGGCTTGTCGGTCGAGTACTTCTTCGAACGAGTTGTACGTCACGCTGACTTGCTCTGTAACTGGGCGTTCCCGAGTTACGCAGCATAGATAGAGAGGAAGCGTGCGAGGGCACCTTCCACAAGGATTCCAGTCGGACGAGACGGACGAGGGAAGACTTGGGCGTTTGGCTCCAAAATGAGAGTGATATTTATGAGGTTCAGTGCGGTTCCACCCGATCGGTGTGAACCTTAGGATTTTGTATGCTAATACTAAATCTAAGTCGCCTTACCTGTTGATTGGCTCTGTGAGCCCAAATGAAATGATTGGTCTAAATTACTGAATAATAGCCAATGGGAAGCACAGCCGACGAGGCTGGATTCAAAGCAATTGCGCGGACTGTTGTCCCGCAGACCCGGGTTACGGCAGGTAACCTCGGCGAGTGTACCCCGTTACATGCCCCATTAATGCCGGCTCGGCGGCAAGCCGCTTGGCGCTCAGCGAGGATACGTTGTCTGCTAACCAGCCTTGCGTCAATGCATCCAGCCACTCAGTAAGCTTCTCGCGCACGCCCCCCCCGCACTGACGATGGCTTTTTAAGAGACGTCAAGACGATACACGGCGTCTGGCACAGTGCCGCCGATCGAGAGGCTTCGGTGTAATACCCACAGCGCTTGCTTCAAGAGCGTGCAAGAGGGAGGAGGGTAGATAGAGAGGTATCTCTCGAATAGCTGGCTTGCGAATGCAGCGAATAAAACTTGATCATCTCGACATTCCAGCGCTTTTGTGGAGAAGGGGACCCCACCGCGATCGCTGTTTGTCCATCCAGCGACCTTCCGACCAACTCGCAAGTCCCCTCGATCCACGCCGCTGAAGTACATGAACACTTGACTGACTCCATCGAACGCCCACCCGCCACGGTTGATGACTTCTGCGACGTTGACACCGTTGTGTGAGAGCGCCTCAGAAGCACAACCTCGACGGCCTGAGTGACTTTGAAAGCGCTGCTCGAGACCTGATACTGCGCATACCCGGGTCAGGATGCGATTGATCACGACTGCGGACGCCACCCGAAAGTGGTAGATTGCGTCGGTGTTCGTGCTCGTCATGAGGTGTCAAGCTTTGGAGTGGAAAATATGCGCTTCCCAGGGATCGGCGTCACAGAATGCGTGGACAAGCTGCAGCGAGTTGGTCTTTGACCGGCCGACCACAAACTGTAGAGATCTTGTTGGCAGGCTGACGTGCTTTATTGCAGACTGGCGAATTCATGTCTCAGACGCCCTTCCATACAGTGCCACTGAGTGGCGATAAGGTCTCGCTCTTCCATCGCGTTGGCGAAGAGAACTCCGATACATTGGAGGAGCTTGGTCAACCAGCGACTAGCCTTCTGCGATCGCTCGGTTCGTATACGTGCGGCGGAGGCCAACGCGGATGTCGGAGTACCACTGATCGCTTGCGTTGTAGGGGTGCGAACCCCACTCTGTGCAGCCCTGCCACTGGCTCATGTAGAAGCCCTTGACTTGGCTGAGGTAGGACAGCGCGCCGCTCATCTTGTTCAGCGTCATGAACAGGTACGAAGCGAAACATCCGATTGTGTCTGTCGTCATCTCTGTATGAGAAAGAGTATCCGCGGTTCCGCCGCTCACAGCGCCATCACCATGCGTCCGCAAGAACTTGTTGAAGTGGTTCTTTGCGGTAGCGAGTTGCAAGTCGCTCTTCTCTCCTCTGCATGCGGTACCTGCGCTTTGCAGTCGTTCCGGCGCACTCGTGCTCACGCTGTCAGATCAGCGTCGACGTGCTTCCTCCGTGCTCTCTTGCCTGGCATGTCGAGCAACGTTTCAAGATTGGGGTTTGAGAATAAAATGAGGATATTTTTTGTCCAATCACAGATATGGTGACATTGTTGGTGGTAGAACCATGATAATCTGCATTATGCTTTTACGTCACCTCAGTGTACTGTATCACTTGACAGTTAGTATTCTTAAAAGTGTGTGAACTCTTATACGTGATTCACATCCTCTTATAATTGTGGGCTCATTTTGGGATGTGTGTCTGTACTTCACGGTTACAACAAATACATTACAGATATTTAATACGCATTATTGAAAAATTGCTAAAATAATGTAGCTCTTCAGTTGGCAAAAATTGTTACAGTACTAGTTTTATGCAATTCATACAGAGCAAGGATGCAGTGGAAATATCAAACAAATTACGCTATTTTTGAAGTTATAAATGAATCTTCCACTGCATTTTGCCCACTTTTCGATTTCACTACGTTGTGGAATACCGTAAAAATGAAGAATACCACCTGCCAACCGACGTGCACTATCGACATGTGCGTTCATGCTCCAGGTTGCTTTGGTCGCCGTTATGGTGTCGTTCGCGCTGTTGCCTTTGGTGTCGTGGCGTCTTTATACCTAAGATCGTGAGACGCGAGGTGGTGTGGTGACGCTGGCGCGAGTTCGGACGAGTTGCTTCTCGACTCTGAGTTTCACTATGACCGCTCCCGCGAGTCAGCTCTTGTCGCCTAAACATGCGCTTCCCGCAAAGAATGCAAAGAAAGCGAACCCGATCGAATGGTTCGAGCTTCTTCACGCCGCGTGAATCATGCGTGCGCCGTCATCCAATCCATCCATTCGCGAGCGCTGACCTCGCTTGCCACACTATCGGACTTGCCAGTCGTGAAACAAGCCCTCCCTCAAGTCTCTCAATCAACCCTCCTGGATATAGTACAATAAACCCGAGCCATGTGCACGGTCCAAGAGCTCAACACGGCGCCGCCGTCCACAGAACTCACAGACAACGGAGCAGCCACCTACTCCACAGCCAGGCTAAAGTCTCGCAGCTCGACCCAGGGCAGCGTCAGCACCGCCGTCGTAGGAGCCACACCCGCTTACGAACGCAGCAACAGCCTCGTCTCGTCGCTCCAGAAGCACCACCCACAGCAACTAGCAATGATACGCTACGCACTAGGTGTGGCACGGCAAGCGGGACTGCTGTGCATGCTGCTCATGATTGCGAAGATCGTGCTCGGGTCGCCCATCTGCGAGTACATGCTGCAGGTGTACGCGATCAAGCTGCGGAGGGGGCGACCAGCGGCGCAGCGAGCACTGCGGCTCTGGAAAGTGCTTGGCAACCATCCGTGAGACGACAAGCAAGCGCGTAGCTTTTGGCTTTGAGTGAGTGAGTGTGAATAGTATGAAGGCCAAGAAGCCCCAGCAGGCCTCAGTTTGGAAGGCGACAGCGCAGAGCAGGTGGATACCGAGCGATCCACAGTTCTCCGAGTATGTTCAATGTATTTACGGTCCAACCTGGAGTTCATGGACGGTATACGTCCTGTCAATGCTGCTGTTCTGTGTGCGGCGTTTCGCAGTTTCTTCTCTTGTGAGAGAGGCTTGCGCTGGCTTTGCCTAAACATCCGGAGTTCGCTTGCAGCCGCCCCGAACTCTTTCTCGACGCAGTACGAGACGTCTACCGCATAACTCGAGAACTCTTTCTTGACGCAGTAGAGTTGTGAACAAGGTGTCACTGCTTGGAAGGGCGATCGAGTTGTGCTCGCGAGTGTCGCGACGGTGACTCGCGGTTGAACAGCGCCAGGCGGCAAACACATCCGACTGCAACAGCGAAGGACGACGCACAAAACACACCGCAACGAGGCGTCACCTGACGGCGCAAGTGTAGCAAAGCGAGGAGTGTCCCTTCCCGCTTGCGTGTGTGGGTCGTGTGAACCGACAGCTCGACGAGCGCTTGCGATGGATGAGCGAACGGCATGAGCCATGAGAGGTGGGACCTTGTTGTGCGAGCACACGATGATTTTGGAGAGGCACACACCAACACGAAGCGACACTCTAGCTCGCATTGCTGCTCGCGTGTGTGCAGGCTGGCTATCATAGCAGATCGAGCCCTCTTTGTCTCCGCAGTCTGGCACACCAGGAGGTTCATTCGCAAGGCATGCTTGTACCGGTATGTTCAGTTTTCGTATCTATCCACGACCATCGCAACAGGATCATTCGACACTCCATTCGTTCCAGTCCGAAAAAAAGTCTGAGTATACCTCACGTTCGTTGTTGCTCGCTCGCTCTCTTCTCCTTCTTCTCCTTCTTCTCTGCGATCCTGTCGATGCGAGCACCTGCATGGATGACCATGTCATCCGTCCATCCATCGCATGCCGATGACCATACCTCGAAAAACCGCATCTCTCGATCGCCTCTACCGCCGTCCTCTCTTGTGCACAGTATACTCCCAGTGCCCTCTCGCAGTTTCCACCTAGTGCGAAAATGCGGGGAAAACGTCTGTTGGCAATTTCACAGAGTCAGTCTGCGCAAGTCAGTCAATCAGCGCCGCCGCCGCCTCTGCCCCCCCATACGCACTCACACTCACGCACTCACCAGCGCACCCGGACACACATTTCGTGGTGGTCGTCCATCCTTCCATTCCATTCGCGAGCGAGCGCTCGTCCACGCAAGCGGCAAAGCGACACCACCACCTTCACCACCACCACTACCACAGCATGTACACGCTCTCGGACGAAGCGCGTGCACGCAACCGCGACACGAGTCCGTTCCCAGCCGCCCACGCGCCCGTGCGCCGGCGGAACGACAAGTTCGCTGTGCCGGCTCCAGCCGCTGCCGGAGACGACGACGACGACGACACGTTTGCGCCCATGGCGTGGACGCCCAGCGAGGTGCACGCAGCGCACCCGCCGCCACTGAGCGCAAACTCGCTCGCAGTCGCCCGTCGCCAAGGGAACGACACGTTCACGCCCGGGTGGACGCCGAGCGAGCACCACCGCGGTACAACTGGAGCGCGTGCAAACACCATGACTGCGACTGCCGCCACCGCCGCCACTGCTGCAGCCACAGCCGCCTCTCGGACTAAGAAGAAAGCAGCAGCAGACGCGAACCCGTTCAACCTCCCGCCACTTACAGGCGCCGAGCGTGCGTACATGGTGCGGCGAGCGAAAGAGTCGTCGATTGCGCTCGTGGACCACGCGCACACGCTCGACGGACCCGTGTCGTGGCAGTACACGGGCAAGTTCCGCGGCATTCAAATGTACCGTGGCGAGAGCGGCGCAGCCACCACCACCGGCGGTGGCGAGCCAACGGCCGAGAGCGACGGTATGGAGTACCTCTGTGGCGTCACGACCATGGCCGGGACGCTCGCAGAGGTCGCGACGTACTTTGACCAAACCACGACCGAGCGCATGCGGGCGAAGAAAGCGGCCGACGTCCTCGACTGCGCAGTGTTGTACGCTGTCGCTGACGGTGGCCATGCGAACCCGTTCTTCCGCGTGAGTGTCAAGTACGCGTCGTTTGAAGGGCCGTCGACGTTCTCCCGGGCCCGCGACTACGTGTACCTCGAGTGCCAAGACACGTTCCGTCACGCGTCTGGCCGCCGTGGATGGGTCCTCAGTATGCACTCGATCAAGCTCCCGAACTGTCCCGAGATGGACGGGACGGTGCGTGGCAGCATGTACCACTCGGGCTTTGTCTTTGTCGAAGCCGAACGGCCAGGGTATATGGACGTGATGCACAGTCTCCAGATCAACTTTAAAGCGACGAAGCGGCTTCCAAGCTTCATGCTCAACTCGGCACTGAAGCGGCGCATCACGTCAGTCATTCAGATCTCGAGAGCGCTTCAGATGGGGCGGCTTGGGACGCAGCCATTGCTGCGGAAAGAAGACTTGATGCCCAAGAGCTCCCGCTCGGCCTGTGCGAACTGTGCGCGCAAGTTTACGCTCTTTATCCGCAAGACACGGTGTCGGCTCTGTGGTCAGGTTGTGTGTCAGTCGTGTGCGCCACAGGTCGACTGGGCAGCCGCTAGTACCCGCACGACAACGAGCAGCTCAACAACGACAGCGACAGAGACGAATGAGAGCAGTAACAGTATCGAGACGGCGGGTGGAGGCCGCCGGAAGACGCGTATCTGTCTCAAGTGCTACCGGACGGGCGGGGTGTTGCCTGCGACGTCGCTGTCCAAGACGAGCGCCGAGTTCTCGGACGACGAAGACCTGCTCGACCACGCCGAGCGCGAGCACGAACAGGAACGAGCCGAGCAAGAGAAGGCAAAGGCGACAGCGACAGCGACAGACGACGACGAAGCTGAAGCGGATGCGGATGCGGATGCGGACGGACTGGAAGAGCAGACAGAGGAGAGCGTGTTTGCACAGTCGCGCTTCACACGCTCGGCCGACTCGCTCTTCTCGTTCAGCTCGGACTTTCACATCCACGACCTCAGCGCAAGCAAATTGGGTGCGACTGGGGCGACTAACGCACCACCGCTTCACGTGCTGGAAGACGCGACGTTCGACGCCGACATGTCGAGCAGCTACTACGAGACAGCCGTACTGTCGCTGACCCATGAAGACACGGAGGAGGAGCTCGACAAGCGCGCACGTCGGTACGATCCGGACTTTCCTCCGAGCCCAACAGCGTCGTTCAGTGCGCCACCACCACCGCCACCACCGCTCACGACGCAGTTGAGTGCTGGAGCGCTCAAGGAGCACAACAAGCGCTTCCCAGGCGCAAAGAAACAGTACCAAGCGGTACCACCACCACCACCGACGCCAGTGCTCGCGCACCAAGGGAGTGGGAAGCTTGTGTCGATCAAGGACATCCGGTCAAACTTTATGAAAGGGACTGTGAAAGGCGAGCTCCCAGTCCCGCCACCAGCGCCACCGTCGCAGGACGCACGGTTCGAGAACGACTACATTAGCCGTCCGCCGTCTGCGATCTTGAGCCGCGTGCGTGCGAACCGGAGCCGGACAATCCAGTTCGCACCCGAGAGCGGGTACCGCTCGACCGAGATGATGCGCGCGATCCAAGATGAGCACAACGCGCGCATGGCGGAGCTGAACGGCGCGACTGCTGCGTACGCAGCGAGCAGCCGAGTCGCAGAGCCCGAGACGAACCCGGCCGACGACGAGCCGTTCACTCTCGAGCACCTCGAGAGCCCGACAGTCGACGCCAACGAGCCTGTGACCGTGACAACACCAAGCTCGCCCCAGCTGTCGTCGTCGCTGGCTGCGTGGGAAGTGGAACAGGACGCAGAAGAGTACTACGCGCCTGTGAGCGCACTTGAGCTCTCGCAAGTGCGCGCGAACCGGAGCCACACGATCGAGTTCATCCCGCAGTTTGTGTCGACTGACGAGCACGACAGTAGCGAGCGCCACTCCAGCAACAACGGCTCGGGAACGGAAAACGACAGCGACTTTGACCCGACGACACTACTCCTGCTACCAGCTACGATCTCTGTGCTCCCGATAGAGCAGCGCCAAGACGCTGAACCAGCAGCAGTTTTCTACTCGAGTCCACGACGTAGTGCAGCGTCGACGACAGGTGGCCGGCGCTCGAGTCCTCGCACAAGCGCGCACGCAGACGACGAGATGCGCGTGACAGAGCAGTACGCGAGTCTCCAGATCCCGACCGGCGAAGTGGTCGAGATGGCGTCATCCCCTGTCGCGTACGACCATTTCGACGACAACAACACCTTTGATGACGACGATGACGACGACGACGATGAGCACACGACACGGTTCAGCCAGACGCTCATCCCGATCCTCGACCTCACCGTTGTCGGCCGCGGCAGTGAGACACAGTCCGAGTCGAGTCTGTCGATGCTCGCTGAGTCGCGCAAGTTCAGCGACGTCCCGCTTCTGGATCGCCGCAGCACCGCTGGGTCTGTGAGCGAGTCGGACTTGGACCTGGAGCTGCTGAGTCGGTCGACGACTGTGCTCATGGAGCAAGCGAGCGCACACCGCACCCAGCGTGAAGCGGCCGACGCCGCCGCTGTCGACGACGACGATGACAGTACGTACGAACGGTCGACTGAGATCATGAAGGACATTGAAGCAGAGCACCGGCGGCGAATGGCGGAGCTCAACCGCATCGCTGTCGACGTCACGGGGAACCGCATCTCGCGGCTCCATTTGGTCGACGAGGACCGCGAGTCGATGGACACGGTAGACTTTGAGCGCATGAGCGCGTCGTTTCGCAAGTCATCACTCCCGCCACAGCTCCACAGCCTCGGGGAGCAGAACGACGACAACGACGACATGGACAGCTACCGCGTCGCTGCAGTCCGGGCGTCTGAAGACACGGCGCCGCTGTTCGTAGACAGCGGTCGGGCGTCGAGCCGTGCGTCGGCGGCGCGTGCGAGCTCGCCGAGGGGGTTCAGCGGCCTCCCGCTTCGTATGTCGAGTCTCGAGTTCATGCCGGAAGAGGAGGAAGTCCAGCAGCCGCCGACAACGCCAGGTCGGTTCACGAACCTCGCGTTCTCGCTGGATCTGCTCGAGCCCCGCGACACGACGGACGACATGCGTGCGTCGACATCGTCGACCGTGATTGTCGAAGAGGAACTCGCAGGTCTCCGGCGTGCGCGCGCGTCCCCGATGCAGGTGGCGGCTGAAGACGACGACGACCCGGGGTTCTCTGTGAGCCAGTTCCGCTCGACTGCAATCATGAAGAGCAAAGAGGCCGCACACCGACAGCGCATGGCCGAGCTGAACCGCATTGCGCTCGAGAACGTTGGCGAGCGGCTCTCGACGTTCGACCTGCGTGCGAGCGAGGACGGCGACGTCAGCAGCGGCTTTGCGACCACGGACCGCAGTCTGTTGGTGCGCCAGGCCAACACTGCGCACGTTGGTACCGAGTGGCGCGCGACTGCCGCTATGGACCGGATCCACAGCACGCACGATGCCAAGATGCAAGCACTCCGTGACCGCGTGCGCGAGCTTGACGACCAATGCCGTGCGTCCATGGCGTCCATCTTCTCGCCTGACGAGCTCGACTTTACCGATTTTGACGCAGAGACAGAGCAGACTGCAGTGTCGACGCCGACAGCGATTGCTGAGTCCCGGCCCAAGTACAAGCACCGCGACGTTGCGGCCAAGGGCGACGAGAACAGCTCACGGATCGCTAACTTGTACTCAGTGAAGAACCTGCGGTCAGTAGCGACCCGGCGGAACCCCGTGCTGATGCACGAGCGCGTGTCGTCAGCGACGCTGTACGAGCAGATCGCGCAGCTGACAGAGCTGCAGAGCCAAATGGCGCTCGCGAAGGGCAGCGATGATGAGGAGGCGTTCAAGCAGCGCATCAAGGAGCAGTACAAGCTCTTGCGGACCCTCAAGCTGCGTGGGTACTAGCTGGTACTGGAGAACGGATGGGGACCTGCCTGCCTGTGGCATCATGAGTCGCGCGAGAGAGTGAGAGAGTGTGAGAGAGAGAGAGGCTGGGCAGGATGGTTATGTAAGTTGAAGTGGTGTCGCTCCTCTGTCCGCGTCACGTGACTAGTTCCAGTTTATGATACACCGACTGTCGATGAAGAAGGGAACAAAGAGCGCTGGCGTCGTCACTCAAGGTCTCGACACACGGCTGTGACTGGAATCAGTCACACGAGTTCTGTCTCGCGATTCGTTCGAGCGGGCTGCGAAAGCTGATCACTCACTCTGCCTTCGCTTCAGCTTCCGCTTCAATTCGGTGGGACTTCGGAGCATGACGGGCCTCGTGTTTATCCACCATCGCGTAGCAACGCTCGAGGTGTACGGAGAGAGAGTGGCGGGCCGAAAACGTGGTGGCTGTCACCAGAGACCAGGCCATGCTTGGACTTGGAGCCGGAGATGTGGGTCGCGAGCACCAGCAGTTTGCCCAAATTGTCCGATCGACTTGTTGAAGGAGCTGAGTTTGTAGCGTCGCACAAGTGAAAGGCTGTGAACAGTTACTATACTAGCAGCAGACATTTCGGGGTGAGCTTCACTTCTTCTGTGCAAGTACTGTAGCATAGCTACGTAGAAGATGGTGGAGACTGGCTGTCTGGACGACCACGATGAGGAGATCCAGGCCGCTCGTGTCGATCGCACTGGTGTCGTGGCGTGGATGACCGACAGTGACCGACTGGGACTGTATTGACAGCCAAAGTCTCTGGATCCCTTCTGACCTTGACAGCCAGACAAGTCAAGAGCAGTTCCAGAGAGTTTGCAAGTGAGTGACTACTGATGACCTTGAGCTGTCGCAAAACAGACAGCGTGGCGGTCAGCGTCGCGCTGGTTACACGTTGTGTATGACTTGACTCCAACCCAATGAGTCAAACACGAGACTGAAGGTGTCGAGTCGACCGGGTTTTCACGCAAGTTGTGTTGACAAGACGACATTTCACATTCGTATCCAGGTTTTCAGGAAAAATTGAAATGTTGAGGAATAAGAATACCCTAATACCCTTCAAAACGAGTAGCTACAAAAGCGCTCTTGATATCAAAAGCGCTTTACAGTTTGTATTCCCTTCCAAAACCCATCGTTTTGCTCAAAAGTATACGTTCTCAGCGTTTTTATATAACGATGTTCCAGAAAAAAAAGTTCAGCACAACAGTGATCCGACTCGATTTCGAAGAAGTCTCTGCTCGCGGGTAGTGGTGGACGGTGGACACGGATCGTCGAGCGCGCGAAGCTGCTTGCTGAGCGGCGCTCACCATCACTGGCTTGCAACCCATCGGGACTTGCTGTCCGCGGTCTCTCTAAAGAGGGATGCTGAACAGCTGTATCCAGCCAGCAGCAGCACATTAAAACAGGAACGAACATTCGCGCGAGCACTCCCTTGAGCGTCCACTCTCACGACCAAGTGTCCAGAAGTCTTTCGATCCCCCTTCTCCCAGCTGTCGTCCCGCTACGCTTCAGAGACTTTTTCACCGCACCAGAACAAGACGGCGGCGGACGCGCACGCTCGCGAGTAGTAGGACACACACACAAACACGCAACCAACGCGCGAGTGCCGCATTGTTCGTGCGCAGCCGCCCACTTGTCCCTCGCTCATCCCTCCACGCAACGAACCAGCATGAGCGACTTCTTTGAGGACCACGAGCAGCGCGAGCTCATTCAATTCGGCGACCGCTTGTTCGAGGAGCTCCTCGTGCGCCTGCACCGCGCACAGATCGGCGCGACCATGGAGTGCAGGCGTGGCGGTGCACTCGAGTACGAGGACAAGTACGTGACGCTGCTCGACCAGCACCAGATCTATGGCACGCTTGAAGAGATCGCCGACTTGTACTTGAACGACGAGAAGAAGATGGTGCTCGACTTCTCCGAGTCGCGCGAGCTCGCAGCGCTCAAGCGCCCGACGCCGGCCGCGCCGACCGAGTACACGGGCCTGCGCTGGTCGCACTTCAAGTCGCCGAACCGGCACTTGGCCAAGGGCCAGGACTTTTGCTACCTCGAAGTCATGAAGCCGTACTTTGCGCAGAACGGCCAACGCGGCTGGGCCAAGCTCTCGCACTCGATCGAGAGCACGATCTGCCCCGACTTTTCACGCACGCTTAATGTGACTCGCGGCCAGCTCTACTACTGCGGTGTGCTCTTCCAGGAAACGAGCCAGCCCGGCGTGCTCAACGGCTTCTTCTACTACAACGTCGACCGCGCGGGCATCCCGTCCATCCTCGCACCAGCGGTCATGAAAGCGCGCGGCAAACAGAACGCAGAACTCATTAACCACTACGCGAAGCTCTCGCGATTGCTCACTGGCGCCTCGAAGGAGCAAGCTGCGACGCTCGCGCACCAGCTCAAGGCCGAGGAACGCTGTGGCGCGTGTTCGAACCGCATGCCCAAGTGGAAGACGAAGCACAAGTGCCACTATTGCACCGCGGTACGTGAGAGTGGGAGTGGGTTGCTGAACACTTGACCGCGTTCCAAGTATCGTCTGCTCACGAAAAGTTGTGTTCTTCTCGTATGGTTGGCGGCATTCATTGTCACAGTACATGTGCAAGACGTGCTCCAAGATCGTCGAGAAGAACTACCGGGTCGAGAAGCTCGGACGGAGTCACCAGGCGTGCTTTGCGTGCGCGGACGAGCACGGCGTGAAGCTCACGCGCATGGATGACGAGGAGGCGTCCGTGCGCTCGCGAAACGACAGCACCACATCGAGTCGGACCCATGGCGACAACAGCACCGTGGTGTCGCCGACAGCACCGTCTGTCGTCAGCGGGCTTGGCAAGAATGGTCGGTCGACAAGTGAGCCGCTGTACCGCCACCAGGAGTACCACGAGATGCAACAACAGCGCCAGCACGCCGACCTCGTGCGTTTCCACAGCCACCCTGACGTCGTCCCACAGCGGGCCCGGGTCGACAGCCACATCGATGCGAGGGGCAGCCCTGTGAGCTCCCACAAGAGCGAGCCAGCGTATTACCACCACACGGAGCAGCAGACGCCCCGCGAGCAGCAAAGCCAGCAACCACCTCCGTCCCATTCGCATTCGCAGACCGCCAGGAACAAATACTACAGCAACAGTCGGCGGCGAACGCCGCACCGAGATCCATTCATAGATGGGAGGCCTCCGAAAGCCGCGTCGGACCGGGGCTACAGTCACTTTAAGGACGACGCGAACGGAGCCGCGAGCGCGTCAGCGACGACGTCGATCCGGGACACGCGGATACCGAAGCGCGGCGAGGAACCGCCAGTGGTGGCAGCGCTCGACCTCTCTTACCTGAGCAGCTATAAGTAGCGACAGACACCTCGAGCGAACAAGAGATAGGGAGGGGACAAGAAGGCGTTATGTTAGGAAGTACGAGACGGACACTGCGGGGGAAGGACGTTGTTGAAAGAGACAGAAAGTTGTGGCGACTTGTGTTGGCATAGCATTCCACCTTACGTGTGCACTTGGGGCGTCTGGTGTCGTTTGTTCAGTTGAAGTGGTCATTCCTCCGTCGACGAAGGACGTGAGACTGGTTCCTAATCATTGACGCTGAAGGGATACACACGAGTGTATGTGTTGCGCACAAACCAACCAGTTCAAGCTCATGACAGGAAACGCACTCGCAAAGCTAGGAACATGCGATCGGAAGGACGACGCTGTTAACAACAGCGCCTCGAGTCTCGGAATTGATGGTGAGACTGGCAATCGATGACACTGCTGGCGGAAGGTCATCAGCAGCTACTCGCAGATCTGGCTGACATCGACACAGTCGTCCAGGTGATCGTCTCGATGCTGGAGTCGTTGGAACGCAAGGTAGCATGCAGGGGACTGACCTCTCTTCGCTGACAGCAAGGCAGCGATCTCGAGACACTTCTCATCCTCTCCTGTCCCTCGCGTCCGTGATAGCATCCGAACGGGCCAAGGGACGTCGCACTTGACCAAAGTCATCCAAGAACAGAGTCGACGAGGATCGTTTGACGGTGCTGCGCTCGCTCGAGGCTGAATCTGCATGCCACAACGCCTACGCGCCCGAACGGTGAAAGGCATTCATCAGAGTCTCTGCATGCTGCCTGCGTTTCAGAGCCCTCTTTCGAGGCGCGCCACACCACAACGGAGTAACAGCGTCCTAGTCCACAGAGGAAGAGGAATGGAGCAGCGCACTTGGGCGAGCCTGAAATGCTGCCAAGCGATCGGGTGACCCACCCTAGCGAGAGCATGTGAACAAAGTGAAAGCTGGGCGGTCAACGAGACCAACCCGTAGGATTCGCTCGCAGTGATGGCGGAGCACGTTTGCTACGTTATGGTTTCTTCGAGCCAGGATTTGGATCCGTATTACATCAGTCGCTAAAATAGGGTGTGACGTAAAATGAAGTCGACACTACTTTAGTATATTGGACACAATATTAACTTAAATTGTTTCTATGATATTATTTTTGATAGTGGTCAACAAATACCATATTTTGACCTCTTGGCCCTTTGACTTGATATTTGTATGATAAAGCCACTCTTCAGTCTATCAGAATCTAATAGACTCAAGACTCAATCTATCACAAACACTCGAAGTGAGGTCCACACATACAGTGTATGTCATTTGATAGATTTAGAACATCTACGGGTTTGTAAGGAAATCTGACTGCAATTCTGCGAATTGTGCGAAGGAAAGGCGAGTCTGCACACTTGAAAGTGTTGTTTAGGAGAATCTGGCAGAAAAAACGTGTGAGAGCTTTCCTATTGTGCCCTGTCGCTCTCCCTCACTTTTTTCGCCCCACTTAGAAATTGTACTTTTTGCTGACAGCCCTCTTTAAAACCGGTTTCTTTTAATACACAGCGAGTTTCTACAGATCGTTTCTAACGATTGTGTGCAGCAGAATGTAAGCTAAACTTAATTCACTGGTTCGTTTCCAGTGAATTAAGTTCGTTTCCAAGGAATTACGTTCGTCTCCAGCAAATTATGTTCGTTCCAGCTAATTAAGTTCGGTTTTCAAAATTCCCCACACTTTGTGTGGCTCAGACAGCAAGACGTACTCAAACCAGTGCGAGTTTGCGAACGCCCAATGCAAAACGCCAGCGCTCACGCTCCGGTCCGACACTGCGTGTGACAGCGCGTCGAGCGTCAGTAGCGACGCGAGCGCCTCTAAGAGCGCCGCCAGTGGGTGCGTGACTGTGTGCACGGA
>JAASFJ010000845.1:0-14871 GCA_023333755.1 Globisporangium uncinulatum
AATTGATCAAATCTGGATATATGGGCGGATTTGCGTTGACTGTGCGAACGCAACGAAGCAAACCGCTTTAAAATAAGTGCGGTTTTGATTGCACGAGCACAGATTTAGTGCGGTTGCAATTTTTTTGGCGCGGAGTGTAAAATGTATTATTCCGGCTTAGAAGGAAGGTGTTTGTACGAGTGCGCCAAAAAGCCAAAGATCCTCATCAATGGCAGAATCAGCGAGCGTGTCTTCCCCCGCGCGACCGCGCGTCGCGGTGCTCTACACGCCCGCGAGCAGCGCCTCACGTGAGGGCGAGCTGAGCGCCAAGTTCCTCGGGCTCTGTCTGGCGGCGAGCGGCCACTGCGAGAAGGTGTTCGTAGTCGGAGTCGACCCGCTTGCGGAGAAAAACGCGAGCGCGAATGGCGTCACGGCGACGACCGCGCGCCGTAGCGACGGTGTGGAGATCGCAGCGGCAGCGCTCGGCAGCGCACTGTACGAGGAAGTACACAGTCCTCTTGTGCTCGCTCAGTGTCACGTGTGGCTTCTGCTGCTGGACGCGGACGTCACTGCGAGTTCTGTGCAGTTTCTGCTCAAACGGTGCGTGTGTGAGTATGTGCGTGTGAAAGTGAGAGGTGAGCTGATCGTCTGCTGTCGTGCTGGTGGCTACAGCGTCAAGAAGAGCGACGCAAAGCAGCCGAAGCGCGTGATCGTGAGTCTCCAGACGACGCTGCGGCAGCTCAATCCGCTCGACAAAGCGTACGTCCAGACGCGAGACTGCCCACACAGCGCCTGTTTGCGCTCTCTACTTAGCGTCTACGCTGTCGTGCGACAGCTTTGCGGACTGCATTGTGCTGCACGGCGGTTTGGGCTTCCAGGTAGTCGAAGACGACGCCACGGACGGCCGCACGGTCCTCGCTCCGCTCTCCCACGGCTGCTCCTTCCTCGAGCGGCTAGCGTACGTGTCGCTGGCCGTCTGATACACCCAGCGCTTGCATGTATGAATGTGAAGAGTCGAGAGCTGACGAACGACGAGGGCGTTCTATGTGTGTACATACGTAGGAGCGAGAAAGTGGAGGCGCTCTTTGTGCTTGACATGCTCGAAGCCTCTGGCCTCCAAGTGCTCAGCCGCCGCAACATTCAAGGTGCGCTTGAAGTGCTCACTGGAAGCCTGTCAGTCGTACGCGGTCTCTGATCCCTCTGCCGTTCAACTGGCCCACACAGCGCTCAAGTGGGGGACGACGATGGTGCGCACGTTCTACTACATCAACGCACTCGCAGGCGGCCCCGTCGCGTCAGGGCTAGGCGACCGCCACTTGCGGCTCGTGTTTACTCAGGCGCTGTACGAGATGGCGACGCTCTTTGAGCACGTGATGCAGAGCCACGCGTCGGCCCAGGCGACATCCACGAGCTGGCAGCCTGACACAGTCGCCTGCACACACCTCTCGGTCCACCTGCTCCTCGTGCTGCTGCCGCTCTCAGACGCGCTCTTCCGGCTCGTGCTGCGCGTCGTCGACTTTGGGCTCTTTCGTTCAACGTCTGCTCACTCAGTGACGCTGGTACGAGTCAACCTGGCACTCTGTTTGCTGTTGGCGTGTTCGCTCTCCTGCTTGTTATCTCTACTATGGGTGGCTCACGGCTGTCGGATGGTGGGTGTTTGCTGTGTCTGTAGCGGGACTTGGAGGCGCATCGCACGACGGCGTTCGTGGCCGAGTTCAAGGACGTGTTTGAGCTCGCGAGCAACCGGGGAATGAAGCTCCCAGCGCTCGAGTTCCTCCAGTCGACGCTCGAAGCTGCGGTCCAGGCCAAGGCCGGGACGCCGCGGATTGCAAGCAGTGTCATGGCCGCGAACGTGGCGCTGTCGCCCCAGTCCCGCGCAGCATCGCGAACGTTTCTGCTCAAGACGCTCCTGTTCGTGCTCGCAACGGCGCTGCTGGGATCGTATCTGATCCTCCGATGAAGATGGCAAGAGAGTGTGGTGGACGTGGGTTTGCCAGCAGGTCAGCGTAAGCGTTACAACGTCCGAACGTCCCGTCTAGTGACCGCCGTCCTCGACACTGTGGACAGCAGTAGACGGTGCGTTCGTCGCAGCCGCTTGCACGCGCTCGAGCTCCCAGGCCCGCTTCTCGCCTGCGTACTTGACGACCGCGGCCTTGCGCAGCCCGAACACGCTGCGACTGAAGAACGCCTTCACGTGGTCTACGAGCGCAAGTGGCGGCAAGTGTCCTTTGTTCAGCCGCATGTAGTGGACAAGCGCTTCAATGCGCTGCGAGCGCTCAGTGACCGCGTCCCAGAAGCGCTCGCCCAAGACTGCTATGCGGATGTTGCGCTGGAACTGCAGGATCGGGTAGAACGCAGCTGGGAACTGCGTCGTGCCGCTCGCAATGTCTTGGTAGTCGACCAGTCCGTCGTTGAGCGCGCGGTTGCGCTTGTTGGCGCCGACGAGCTTGTGCTGCGCGACCTGCACGTTGCGTGCGAAGAAGAAGCCCTTGTTCTTGAGGTCGCCGCAGAACGCGACGAGTTCACGCTCGTCCATGGCTCCAGACGCGTCGTGGTCAAAGAGCGTGAACGCATAGTGGAGCAGCTCAGGTCGCGAGAGCGCTGCGAACGTGACGACACAGATGACAAAGTCGTCGAACGTGAGCCGCGACACGGGCGGTGCCAGCCCCACGAACGCAAAGATGCCGAGCGTCAGCGTGCGCTTATCCTCGTTGATGATCGCAAAGAACTCGTCCGGCGTGATTGTGCCAGTCCGGAGCGTGTCCTCGGCCTCAAAGAGCTTCCGCAGGTGCGCGACGTGGCGGTAGCGCAGCATCACAGACTCACACAAGCGCTCGGCTCGTCGGGACTCGAGGAGGATCCGATAGACGCCGGTTGCGTAGCCGTCGGCCACCGTGTGGCCCTCGCCGACAGTTGTCGGTACGACAACACGCGACGACGCCGCGTGCGTGAGGTCCGCGTGGTGGACGCTGTCGCTGGCTCGTACTTTGACAACGAGTGTGTGGCCGGTGGTTGGATCTCTTCTGTCGCCGCGTCCCCCTCCTGTCGCAGTCTCGTGATGCTTTTTCTTTTTTGTATGCGTCGTCTTGATCGTCGACGTTGGCTTCTTGGGTGCAGCTTCGTCTCGGTGCGGCGCCATCGATCGTCGCCACCGTGACTCGGACCTCCCGTGGTGTCGTGTGGTCTCTCAGACTCTGAGAATAGTTAGTCGTTCACTCCAGCGGTCTTCCGACTTGGGAAGTTCACGAACACGTCGTGACGCCTCTGCCCCCACTGCCCTCCAGAGCAAGCACGACAGGAAAACTGGCGTCCCCGTCGCAGGGATCCGAGGCGGCTTCCCCCACGAGCGGGGAGCAGCCCAAGGCCCGCCTCGCAAGGTCCGCGAGTGGGAAGCCGTCGCGAAAGAACGTGGTTGTCGCGGCAGCAACGCCAGCTCCGCTCGATGCCGACGCGTCACTGCACCCCAAGCTAGCACGTGGTGCGACGGCCCCACAAGGGCTTAGTGCCCCAGAGACGTCGTCGCGAAGCGCTCCAGGTCGCCACGCAGGAGTCGCCCCCGACAACAACAAGAGCAACAGTAGGCGACATGACATCGGACGACATCCGGCTAGTCGAGTCTACGGCGAGATGATCGACAGTTCGGAAGTCAAAGACCTCTGCTTGCACCTTGGGATGGCGCACAAGGACGTCTGGCGCCTACGAAGGCAGTTTAACGACGAGGACTTTGAGAGCACGTACGCACTCGAGTTCCAATCGGGTCACCGCCTTGCTGGTTGCCATCGCGGATACTTCCTACTCACACCTCTGCTCTGCTCTGTTCGCTCTCTCTCGCTCTACCAGGAACTCAATCACGCAGACGAGCTTCTTCTTCCTCATCAACGAAGAGCAACGTAGCTTGACAAAGACCATCTTCCGTATGCGCCAGCTCCCTCCGTCCCACCCGCGCTTCTCGTTTGACGAGTACCTTGGCTGTGTGTGCGCGTTTGCGTCGCTAAGCGAGACCGAGCTGCTCCGGTTCTTCTACGACGTGTACAGCGAAGACAGTGCAGCGAACCGAGGGTCCATGGACGAGTCGGACATTCTCAAGCTCGGCCACGAGCTCCAGGCAATGGACTCAGCGTTCGCCAAGAACATTGGCGTCGCTACGAAGAAGATGGCGTCGAGCCGCGACCTCCTCACGCACCAGACGCTCCTCAAGTTCCAGGACTTTGAGCGACTGTCGCGGCAGCACATGGTCGCTTTCTACCCGCTCTTCCAGATTCAACGCAACGTCCGCGCCGGCACTCTCGGGGAACCGTACTGGGTCGAGAAGACGCGCGAGAAGCTCGAAGTAGACCTTCTGCTCCGATACATGGGTCGGAACCACGGTCAGCAGCCGCCACTTGACTGGAAAACCAAGCTCCTCGACGTTGTCTTCCACCGAGAGAGCCTCGCAGCTCGTGTGCGTCGACGTGCAAAGGAGCTCTACGCAGCCGAGTCCCGGCATCTCACGAAGCAGTAAACAAACGCCTTCAGTCAGCAGACCCGATCCGCCGCTGCTGGTTCAGTTCTGCAGCGTAGAGCTCACGAGCGCGTTTGCGGAGGCACATGACGTCGTCCGAGAAGAAGCTCACAATGCGCTCCCGTGTCGTCAAGTCGGGGAGTGAGCCAAAGTTGCGGTGCATGTGGCTCACAAGGTCCTGGACCTTCAGCTTCCGCACGACGACGCGGGACCAGAAGGACTCGCCGAGCGTCACTGCGCGGACTTTCTTCTGCGTGTGGAGGATCGGGTAGAACGCGACAGGGAAGGTGCGCGCAAACGTCATGAACTGCGTGACGTCGACGAGTCCGTCGTTACCGCCGCCCTGCGTCCGGATAGCGGTCTCGACGTTCTTTGGAAAGCAGAACTGCTTGCTCAGCAGCTCGTGGCTCATCTTGGCAAACTCATGCTCGTCGAGCGACTCGGACTGGTCGTCGTCGTACAGGTCGAACACGAACTGGAACAGCTCGGGCTTGGTGAGCGACGCGAAGTGCACGACACTGAGCGCGTACTGGTCGAACGAGATGAACGCTTGGTCCGACGTGACGCCTCCGAGCTTGAGGATCCCCTTGCTCATTGGTCGCTCCACCTCGTTGATCATGTCGAAGAACTCTGCCTGCGTGATCTCCCCCTGGTGGTTGCATGCGCACCTAGCCATTAGCTACAGCCATCGATCTCAGCCTAGCCGAGTGGCAATGTATGATACGACGTACGTGAGGTACTAATACATATCGTTCGCGTCGTAAAGCTTCTTCATCTGTCGGATGTGCTTGAGCGTGAGCTCGAGACCGAGGCACAAATCCTCACACCTCCGCGTCTGGAGAAAGATGTCGAAATGGCGCGCGCAGGTGCGTCGTCGTTGTCATCGTCGCCTACATCACTGTCGCCTGCGGCGTCGTTGTCCAAGTATCTGCTATTACTCAGCCACGTAGGGTTGTTTCTGGGCTTCGCCTCAGTCGCTTTCGTAGCCTGAGCGTCAACTTCGACACCTCTGTTCGGCTGGGATTGCTGCAAACGCTGACTTGCTACAGAGGACTCTGGTGGCGAACCTCCGAGCGATGTTCTTGCTCCAGCTTTCACTGTTCTGCTCCCAGTCGACTGAACTGGAGTCAAGGCTGGCCGCTTTGTTGGCCAGGCGCTGGCTTCAGCTGCGACCGCGGCCTTGCCCGCAGCAGCCCATCGCTGCTGCCGGTGCTTGATTGGACTCTTCTCCCGTGCCATACTGGTGTCGGTTGTGGTTGGTTGGTTGGTCACATCTCGCTTGCTTCTCGGGCTCTTCCTGCTACTGTCCGATCGGTTATGCTGAGTCTTCACGCTTTGCTTCTCGCGCTCCTCCGCGACATTGAGTTTCTCCGGTTGCTTGGGTCGCTGCGTGCGCTTTTTGAGCTCACTCTTGCACAGGGCTGGAAACATAACACTATTGGTGTCACTTCGATAAGATAGCGTCAGATGTACCGGCTACGACGTTTATAACAACGTAACTTAGCTAACAAAACTTTGACAATGCAAGAGATTTACCTCGTATTTATCACTAACGTAATTGACAGTAATTTCTCTTTCCATATTTAAGAGAGCATCAACACCGTAAGCAAGAAACTACTTGGTTAAAGTATACCCAGACATGCTACATTGGATTTAATAGTGATTAAAGTGCGGGTTTGCGTTGACAAATGTGTTGCGCAATCTCGATGACATCACTATCACTTTTCATACACCAGGTCTGGGATTACTTTAACCAAGTAGTTTCTTGCTTACGGTGCTGACGATTTTTCTAAATATGGAGTTTCGTGTGCTTCAAATTAAGTACCAGGTTCATTTACAAGACGCCTAATATAGGCCTCTCCTTTCCAGATCCTGCCACTTTCAAAAAAAAGATTGGTTTCAAGAACCGGAATGGTACCAAAATGGAGGTAGTTTGGTTGATGGTATTGATTCATCAGTATCCATTTTCGGCTTTGCTTCAAACAGTGGTATCATGCATCGCCGACCTGGACGCGGAGGTGGCGATGGCGACGGCGACGACGCTGCAGCAGACGACCGCGTCATGCGGCGTGCACAGCCGAACCCACGCGATGGTGGCGACCCGGGAATCGCGCTCGCAAAACACCTGGCGGCGCGTGCTTGGCGCTCCAACCGCGTGAAGACTGGCGCGTTGCTTTGGCTCGTTGGTCTCTTCTTCATGGTACTTGCGCCAGGACTGCACACGGTCACGCCAGGTGCGTTTGCTGCCACTGTAACAGCGTTGCGTGGATATCAATAGTATCGGACCAGAGTGCTGTAGAACTGACGCTGTGTATGCGTATGTGCGTGTACGTAGAGATGAAGGAGAAGTACGAAATGATGGTCGTGAATGCCGCCAACATGCCCGAGTTCCACGACGCGTACGCCAACTACGCGCTGGCCCAGGAGCGCGTGGACGAAGCGAAAGTGTGGTTCTGGCGCTTCCGCGAGCCGTTCCGCTCGCAAGTGCATGAGCGGCAGCGCGTAGCCGACCAGTGGCGCCACGAAATGGACCGGTTCGACGCCCTCCGCGAAGCCAAGATGAAGGAAGCGAAGGCGTTTGTCGGCCTCTGGTCGGACTTTGGGATGGCTGACGTGCGCGCGCGCTTCTGGGGCGCGTTCGACAAGGGCAAGCTCTTTGCGCAGCAGCAGACGTTCTACCACATGCTTGTGCGCGTCCTCTCTGCGCGGGACGAAGACGTTGTGAGTACTGTGCTCAACTGGGTCTTTGTCGCGCTCACGAACTTCACGACCGGCCTCGTTGGCGCGCTCTTTTACTTTGTCTTCAGCCTCGTCCACATGGTCTTCTCGTACCAGCCAGACCCGCTCAGCGCGTTCGCGTTCGTTGTGCTCGGCGTCGTTGGCGGCGCGAGTGTGATCGCGTCCTACTTGCTCGCTATGTACGGCATGGTCGCGAGTGGCGTCTACGTGATCGGGAAGGTGATTGTCCGGGACGCACTCGAGCAGGAGCAGCGCCAGCGGCTTCGCCAAGAGCAGTTCTGAGCTCAAGGGTTCAAGGGTTCGTTGGTTCTTTCCACACACAGTAGGCGAACTGTATGAATGAAAGCACACCATCGTGAGAGAGGCTGGAAGGAGAAGAATCGCAAGCTAACTGACTGGTGGCTAGCAAGTGCCACTCAGATCCGCTCGTGTAGCGTGGGTGGGTGAGTGTCCCATACCCACACACACATCCCCAGCCGACCTACAGCTTGCAGCTGCCGTACGCCTTGTTGTTCGTGTGCGCCGGGACGTCGAGGAGCGGGCCGAGCAAGTGCCAGCCGCCGTCCACGTGCAGCGTCGTGCCAGTCGTGTACTGCGCTGCTGGTGTGAGGTAGAAGAGCACGCCGGCCGACGTTTCCTCCACGCTGCCCACGCGCTTCGCAGTCGTGACGCGCTCTGCGGCCGCCACGAACTCGGCGCCGCCGCCGTCGTAGTTGTCGGCGCCACTCGAGAGAATGATACCCTAAACATGTCGCGTTAAGTACGAACAACACCCACCCTCCCAAGACAGTCAAGAGGCACTGAGAGCGCTCGGTGGACGCACCGGAGCGACGCAGTTGAGCGTAATGCCGGACGACGCCCACTCGACCGCGAGCGACTTGGTCAGGTTCTCAATGCCCGCGCGGGCAGCTGCACTGTGGGCCATGTACGGGTACCCGTTGTGCATCACGAGGATGATGCTGACAATGTTCCCGCCGTGGTCCTTCATCCACGCGTGATACGCCTTCTTCGTCACGAGAAACGTCCCCGTGCTGTTCGATGCACGAACCCCACAACCGCCCACGCGTCAGTGCTCTCGCCTTCCCTTTCTTTGGCTCGTTGGTACCATCAGCAGAAGAACACGTACAGGTTCGTCCGCATGACCGCTTCCCATCCCTTGAGCTTAATGTCCTTAGCGAGCGCACGGAACTGACCACCAGCTGCGAGGACACAGCCCATTCATTCATTCATTCATTCATTCATCACACCAATAACAATAACAACATTGTCAGTGCTGGGTCATTGCCGTCATCACCACTGCTGCCACAGAGACCACCAACGCCCGTCCGTACCGTTGTTCACCAAGAAGTCGATGCGCTTGAACTTCGCGAGCGTCTCTTCAACGAGGTTGTCCACCTGTGCGTGCGAGTGATTTGTTCGTTCGTCCATTACCACACAGACAGACACAGACGCCATTCAGCAAAGCGCCAAACGCTACCTGCTCCTCGCTGCGGATGTCGCAGACGATCGTGTAGATCGAGTCCGGACGGTTCGCGCTCCCGAGCTCAGTGCGGATCGCGTCCGCTGCAGCGCCCAGGCGCTCCGCATTGCTGTCCACACCCACACACACGTTATGAACCCAAGTCGTTGTTTAGTGCTCCAGTTCGAGTCCAGTACCAGCTCTTCCAATCTCCAAAACGTCACCCGCGACCGCAAACGCAACCCACCGCGCCGCAATCACGACAGTACAGCCGAGCAGCGCCAGCTCGTGCGCAATCGACTTGCCGATGCCCGTGCCGCCGCCAGTCACGATCGCCTGCGTTTTAATAATCGCGAACGAGTGAGGTAAATGCCGGACACAAGAGCGCTTGGTGACAAGAGAGGAGAGGAATGGGGGGAGGGAGCGCACCACTTTGCCGTTAAAGAGACCCGGGCGGTAGACGCTCAGCGCCGAGGGCTCGCGGATAGGTCTGGCCATGGTGGAGCGCGTTCTTGGTGCTTGGTGGTTGATCACAATTCGGATTGTGACGAAGCGGCGGAGGTTGCCAGCACAAATATCACAACAATGGATTCTACTATCTCATACACATTCTTTTCAAAATGGAATCCATTGTTGACACAACATTTTTGCCATTTTGCTTCATCAACACTTCTGCCAAGTTCAACTTGTTATCACCAACAATCACACTCGATGAGGAGGAGCACACATGTATGGACCGACCCCATCAGCGCTATGCAGGACACGACGCCTGCGATGAGCTCCGATCGGACGCTCCCCGGCCTGCGCTGAACCGGTCCACACGCTGGTTCAATGGCTGAGCACTGTGTCGATTGATGACGTCGAGAATGCCCTGGAGCTCGCCTGTCGAGTACAGTACCACCTCGTTCCGTGGGTCCAACAGCTTTGTCCGCACCTCACTGGCCTGAGTGGACAGGAACGCGTACGAGCCAACGAGGTACGTAAGCACGTTGGCTTTCGTGCCAGAATCCACGCTCGGATTCAGCACGACGTTCGAGATCGGAGCCTTCGTCGACACTGGCACCTTCGTGGACGGCCGATTCACTCCGTCTTTGCCGCTGCTGTCACTACGTGGAGTCTCTGAACTCGACGGAACCACACTTAGTGGTTCCGGAGCACCGCTCGCTGTTGGCCGGTAGGTCACTGACGGCAATGGGAGTGGGACTGGGCCCTCTGGAGCCCGGATGACGTGGCCCAGGATAAAGTCCAGCTCCATCGCCACGTGCGTGTAGAAACCTGGAACACCGGCTTGTCCGCATCCGAACCCGGCGCTCACGAGCCCGACGAGGACGTCACGGCCATACGGATCCACGACGATGAGCGGACTGCCCGAGTCACCTGAACACGCATCCACCCCACGCTCGCCGCCTGCACACAGCACGGAGGCGTCGACGTTCGGGAACTGCGCTTCGCAGGTCGATCGACGCCAGATCGGGAGAGTGAGCGCCTTGAGCCCATTGTTGGGTTCTTTCCCGAAGCTTAGCAACGTTCCCACGTCGCTACTCACAGTGTCTTTGTCGACGCCGAGGTCGAGTGGATCCCACCCAGTCGCGTAGTTCGCTAGCTGCACGACTGCGACGTCGTTCAGCGAGGACGTCGACTTGAATTGCGGATGCACTACGACTTTCTCGACACGAATCGTCTGAATGGTCGAGCCGGAGGAGCTTGGCGACCCGACTGCGACCCAGCTGACGATGCCGTCCTCGACGCAGTGTGCGGCTGTGAGTACGTGGTAGGGACCGACGAGCGTGCCGCCACAGAAGTTATGTCCTTCCTTCTGAACGCGCAACCCGGTCACGTAGGGGTAGCCATTGCTTGGACGGGGCGGAGGAGCACTGGTGGGGAACGGCGTGGGCGGTCCCGGCGGGTTCGTTGGTGGGGCTGCTGTCGTTGGCGACGGAATGGGCTCCGGCGGCTCGTCTGTCGGTAAATACGATCCTGGCGTTCCACTTGTTGGGACTGGCGTCGCTGGGGGCGTCGGCGTTGGTATCCCTGTTGACGGCGTTGGTGTCGGCACTGTCGGACTCAGAGTCGGTGGTGACGTCGGAGGATCCGTCGGAGTCGGGCCCCAGACAAAGCCCCAAGCGAACGCGTTGATAAAGTTCGCCACGCCGTACACGCTGAGGAAGGCTCGATGCGCACACTCGCGACCGTCCGCACACGCGCTTAGCGGAAGCTCAATGGCGTGGAGCAGCCACTCCCCCTGCGACTCGAACATCAGCACCGAACTCACTCCCGCGTGCAACAGTGGACGTGCCGTTGTTGCCGCCGTTGCTGAAGCTGTTGCCATTGGGTCGCTCAGTTTCGTCGGGCCATCGTCCACATGCGCACACAACAGCGCACTGGACGACGAGTCGTCGATCACTAGTCCGTTCAGGTCCGCACACTCGGACAAAGTCGTCACCGAGACGGTACGCACAGATCCATCCGGATGCACCTGGACGAGGTTTGTCGGTGTGGCGCCAGGCGAGTACCCCAGCGACAGCGGCTTTGACGGCAGCACGAACCCGGTTAGATGAAGCAATGCGACGTCGAACCGAGAAGGCCCATCCGCAGACCAGCGTGGATGGAGCGTCGTCCACGAGTTCTCAATGAGGTACACGCTCGTGTTGCCATTGTTCATCTCGACGTGCGTGAGAGTGTGCTTGGACACACAGCTCGCAGTCGTGAGGACGTGGTACGGAGAGATGTGCGTGGCCGTACAGTCGATCGCCTGGTCACCGCTGAAGAGCGTGATGAGGCGGGACGGATCGACTATAGCGGGGCTCGAAGCCTGTGCACGTCTTGAGGGAGTTTGTACATCGCTCTTGGCTCTCTCTGTACTAGTACGCCCGTCTCGTTCGATTGGGAGCTCTCGGGGCCGCTGAGTCGCTGGCGACGGCGACGGCAGCACTCGGAATGGGAGCGTCCCGAAGATCGTGGTTATGGTGGCGAACACCGATGCAGCGAGCAGAGTCGTCCGCATCCCGAGCTCGTCTCGCGTGCGCGGCAGTTAGTAGCTGGTCGCTGATGTCGCTGCTGGAAGGAACGTCGGCGTCTGCTGTCGTTCCTCTTCTTCTTCTGCCGCGGACCGGCGGTCAACAGAGCCCACCACACGACAACACCAAGAGTGATTTGGGGACTTTGTACCAACTGACTTGTTCTCAGTAGCACCGCACAAAACTGGGTTGCAAAGTGTGTGGCCAATACGTGGTACTCCATGAATGCTCCACACATGTGGAGCAAGCGTTGGACACCGCAATGGGAAGCTGCTTCCATGTGGTGCTCCAACGTGAGATCTCAGCGCTGATCGCCAGAAAGCCAAACGTCCAAGCATTGCACTATGTAACCACAGTGCAATGACTCACGAAAGGATCGGCATCCTGAGTGGATGGATGACTGGGATACACACACCAGCAACAACGACATACGATCATGTACAGTATCACGATACAAGGAAGGGAAATAACAATACGTTCGGGTCCACGTCAGACAACGCGGCGCCTGGGAGGCGGCAACTCCGCCTCAGTTTCTGCGCCGTGGTGCCTCCTCTCTCGACCTTCGTAACTAGCTAACAGGCGCGACGATCGCGTAGAGATCGCCCGCAAGGTTCTTTGTTGACTCCTTCTTGGACGACGCTTTAATGTGCTGCAGCGTCTCGGGCAGTCCAGGAAACGCCAAGCTGCACGCACGTAGCACCAAGAAACGCGAGCAACGACAACAAGACCCACCACACGGAGTCGAGTTAGCAGCCGAGAACGACACGCACCCACACGCACAAACGAGAGCAGCAAACGCACTCTGAGGCCAACGCGCTGTCGTTCGCAAAGTTCTGGATCGCGAAGATCGCAAAGCGGACAATGTCTTCGTCGTCGTCTTGCAGCATGAAGCTCAGTCCGTCGATAAATTCCTGGTGGTTGGCTCCCGCGACCGCGCTTCGGGTGTGCGCGTACTGGCACAGGTCCTTCACGCTCTTGGCTGCCTCGTACCGCATCGACGAGTGGCAGTTCTTGTCCTGGACGACCTGCAGGAGCATCTCCAGCTCGCTCCAGTCCGACGCTGTCGGCGATGGCTTGAACAGGTCATCGTGCGCATCGGACCAGTCCACAAACATGTCAAAGCTGGTAAATATGAAAGCATAGGAGCACAGTCAAGTCAGTTCGGGACCCGAGACGCTCAAGCGCACACGCTGACGGGACTTGCGAGCAGAAACCAAGAGCTAGAGCGGAGACCAGAGCGCGCGCAGCTACGCTTGGTCATCGGCACGGCATCAGGGTGTCCACGTGTGCCCACAAGTGCGTGCACAGGAGAGCAGAAGAGCAGGAAAGCAGCTCGGGATTCCAACCTGAGGTCCGGGAGGTTCTTCATGTCCTTGTCGATTGATCGGCATTCAGAGAGGAGCTTGTCCACTGTCGAGAGGAACTTCATCTCGTCTCCCTGTGAGGCAACACGTCCGTCACATGAACGAAACGAAAGCGTCAGACCCTGCAGCTCTTCCACGCATGTATCGCTGTCTCCTACGACCCTCACGCACCGACGAGATGTTAAAGTCGACACGGATGATGGTTCGCTTCGGCAGACGGTGCAGCTGCACGTTGAAGGACACTTCCTCAGCAGCTACAACCGCAAAGGCCCCAATCTGGAAGGTCCGACGAGTGCGTCACCACCACTCCGCGTCAGTGCGTTGGTTGTCATAGGCACAGACGCCTCGGCGTCAGATCCCAGCGGATCCCTGCTCTCAGCTCTCCCTCACTCCCACCGCCACTCTCTCAATCTCGTCAACGTCCCAAAGGAACGGCGTCCCGAACGAGAGAGAGAGAGCCAGGAAAGAGAGAGAACAGGGAGGCACGTCGGGTCGTCCACCAAGGCGCTGCCATCATCAACACCTGGCCGCACACGTACACTCCAGTCCGCACGAGGCGTACCCTTGACGCCGTGCTTCGTGAGCGCGTCAAGAAGCGTCCGGAAGATCACGGGTGGTGCGTCGTCAGACTCAAACGACGGGTTCACGCGGTAATACCCCACTGGACGCGCGTCCGGGACCTCGCCTGTCGGCAAGAGAGAGCTCTCGTTGCGCCCAGCAGCAGTAGCGAAGGTCGAGACCCCACTCTTGGCGAACTTTGGGGCCAGAAAGAGCGCGCCAGCGTCGTCGTCGTCGTCCAGCGCGCTGCCGCCGTGTGACGCGGTCGTGAACTGCACGGCAGCTTTGGCCTGTGGGAGGAACTCGGCCTGGTCCTGCGAAGTGGAGGCGTCAACGACCCGAATACCGGTATTACTTACTCAACAGTGGACTGGATACCTGTTGGGTTGTGACGGCCACGTACCAGCGCGTCGAAGCGTGTGGCCAGGAAACTCGGGCCAAAGTCTGCGCGGCGGTACGTGACTTCGCGGTCCACGTGGTCGAGGTCGTCCAAGTCGGGGACGCCGCCGGCGACGAACGCCTACGAATACCCGCCCACGCAAGGACAATTTGAAAGCGAGTGTGAGAAAAGTAAGTTCGATCCGTACCAAAAGTGGCGCACGGCACGCAGAGGGGTATGGCACCACCGCTAATACGTGTGGCAGTGGTTTGAGTGCCTGTACGCACCTCAGCAGCGTCCATGCCGCGCATGTAGTCGTCGTCGTGGTCGTCGTGGTGGCTGTCCATAGTAAGAGCGAAGTGGGAAGGGAAGGGCGGTTCTCGTTCTGCGTTTTTGTTGGCACGGACATCACTTGCTCTCAGTATGCAAGTCAAAAGACCAGCACTCACAGAAACCAACTTGCGTTCAGTATACAGTGGCAAATTCATTTTTTAGAAATATTTGTAAAAACAGCCATATGTTTTATTAATTTACAATAATAATATGTTATGATCGATACATTTGGACAAATAAGCAGGTTCTGTCTGTTTATATTTATTTGTTAATTGGCAGTGAAAGTAGGCAGCTTTCGTCATTTCCTCGAAGCGCACAAAATCGATATGGTTGAATATGCTAACCATTCGGACATATCATAAAACCGGCAATTGAATATGTCTGATTACACGTTGATACCATGAATGCGATTTTCTCCATTCTGCCGATCCAGTCACTGTTCATAAAAAGAACTCTCTTAAGAGCCCATCTTCGATTTTGTTTGACATTAAATGCGCTCCCTCCCCTCCCGCTCAAAAGCCAACTCGCCCTCATCAGCGCAC
>JAASFJ010000846.1:0-14871 GCA_023333755.1 Globisporangium uncinulatum
TAAAGTGGTGCCAACGGAAGCACCAGCCACAGCAGCAGAAGGCAACGAGGACGTTGCTCTATCGCCTGCGCACAAGTACCGGGAACAAATCGAGAAGAAGATGAGCGACATCCAGGACGTGCTCTCCAGCTTTCGCTCGCTCGACGACGGGCCGCTAGTCGGACGACAGGAGCAGTCGAACGTGAGTTCGCTTTAACTGGCGTGTCTGGATGCACTTCACAAGGTCTTGCAAGCGCACTCTCGATTCTTTAGTACCGGTACTAGAAACTATAAATTGATTTAACCGGTGTATACAGTACCGTAAAATGTTCGTCTTATGGCGATGTGTTACACGCGACTGCACATGCAATTCCTGTCGGGATAATTTTACCTGCCAATGAGAAGCCGCTCGGAGGCTAATTTTAGCCAATAAGCAAGCTGGTGGTTGGAGGATGCCATTCCCAAAACGGCGAAGCCATCAGGACGTCAGCGAGTTCACGGCGCCAGACGAAAGGAAAAGCAGCACGTACGACGAGCGCACGAGTTCGAGCACAACTTACCATCATCAACTTCTTCAGGGCCACGAACGACAGGGGTACCGCAGTCAACCGCTACTTTCCTGGCCTCGATACCAGAGCGATCACTGCGAAAAAGAAACAAATCTACAAGTGGGAGCGCCAACGAGTTACAATCGAGCGAGCTTCAAACGCGGTCACTACTCACAAACGGCACCAGTGAGCAAAAGGAATCGGGCAACTCTTTCTCGGACGCTGAAAGAGCGCTGTCCGAACGGATTGGCGACCTTCGAAGGAGGGAATTCCTGTCTCCGCCAAGATGCTAGAGCTTCGAGCTCTTGAAACGGCGCGCGAACTCGACATCCCTGCCGGCGCCTTCACGGCTTCGAGGCAATTGAGAAGTGGAGAAGGGAAACCGGGATGTTCCGCAAGGTTCTCGCACTCGCCGTCAGGGATCGCGCTTTAGAGGAGGGGGTGCTCCTATCCAAATCGTCAGCGCGCACGTTGGCGCTCGCTGCTCACACTGTGTACCCACGCGGGACGACGGCAAATTCAGGATCCCAGACGTCAAGCTCTCCGGAGGGAAGGTCGGGACGAGCGAATAGGTGGGTGGCGCACGGCAGGATGGGCTTCGACCGTGGGCACGAGGGGGATCTTCTTCGACGGCCTTGGCGGTCTTGACCAGGGTTGCTTTGCTTCTTCTTTTTCCTTTTCGCTTTGCTGAGGGGTTTAACGTGGTGCCACGGGCCACATGGAGTTGGGTATAGTGTGCCCGTGGGAACGCAAGCAGACCAAAGACTTCACTGGGCTTGTGTCGAACGAGGTAAATTCACGACTGAGAGCCCTGGAAACCAGGGAGTCCTACGAGCTATCCTGACCACTCATTCCCTATCTTCTCCTTGATTCCTTCCAGCACGGTGCCTCGCACATCCTTGAACTTGAGCTTGAACTTCCTTGGGCACTGGTTGTCTCCAAATCGATTCGGGTCTCCCGAGATCTCCAGATCTCCTCAGACTTCTAGGTTTCCCGAGATCTCCCGATTTCCTGGGATCTCCAGATCTCCGGGATAAACCAGACTTCCCAAGATCTCTTGATTTCCCAGGATCTCTGAATTTCCCGAGATCTCTAGATCCCCCGAGATTTCTAGATTTCCCAAGATCTCTAAATCTCTCGAGATCTCTAGATTTCCTGCGATCTCTGGATTTCCCGACATTTCCAGATTTCCACGAGATTTCGGGATTTCCGATCTGGGTGTCCGAACCTTTTGGAGGCGATCTGAGCCTGGGGAACTTGGGTCTGGGAAGAGGTCTGGGAAGGGGATGAGTGGCTCGCGAGGAAATCTCTTGGGATCGCTCCTCTCCCAAGCGTCTGGACCTCGTCGCCTCTTCTTTGTGCGTGCAACTCCTCTTCTGCGTGCTTCACCACAAAGACATGGGTTCCTGCAGCGTCATAATCTGGCGCTGCGGTGCAAGACGCATCAAGGACAGCTCACACCAGCGGAAGCAGACAAAACCGAGAACGACTTTTACGCACACACACAGAGCGTCGTGCCCGACATGGGCATCGTCAAATCCTGAACGCTGACCAAACAGGGCGTTTGAGTACTTGCCCAAGCGTGTCATCTCTGAGGCTAGCAAACGAACCGTATAGTAAAGCGCGGAGGGGCCAACAAAGAACGGGTCACCGTCATGCTGCTCGGCGACACCGACGGTCTCGCGTATCTAGCGTTTCCGGTGCTCAAAGTGGACCCTTCATCAGTCCCAAGCGTTCGGGAGAAGAACGACTGCAGTCGCCACGGTTTCGGGCGTCGGCTGTGGCGAGTGACGAGCTTGGTGCAGGTGGCCATTGGGACTCAAACCTATCCGAACGGAGCCGGATGGCGGAACTGGGAGGTGACCGTCAAGTGTCGAGTACAATTTTGGTGATCGAGTTCCGACGGAACCACCCATACTGCTCCTTCTCGACGACTTTAGTGCTCATTGGACTGAGAGCGTCGTCGACACCGCTCGAGGCTATGAAATAGTACTCGAGAAGGTGCCTCCCGGAATGACCTGGCGCTGCAAGCCTACCGACGTGTCCTGGAACTAGCCTTTCAAGGATCGTCTCCGTCACACCTAGGCGCGATACCTCTCGGACCAGCTCTCTCTGTACCGCGGGCAGCCACAGCCAGTGCTAGCATTCAGAATGATTGCCCCGAGTCGGGAATAAGTAGCAGCATGGGTTGCGAACTCGTGGAGCGAACTTATCGGGGACATCATTCGCAGTGGCTTCCAGAAGCTTGTGCGCAGCCAAATTGACACCGACGGAGAAGCAGAGTCGAACGAGACACCCATCGATCATTGCGAAGACTAATGCGCAACCGGGCTGTGGACGATCTCCAGTTGCTCGATGCATCAGTCGGCGAAATCTCCGTTCACTTCCAGATCGACGAAGACGCTGGTGCTGGTCCAGCTGGTAGTAGCCCTTGAACATCGTCCTCGCGAATGCAGCAGCAGCACCAAAGCTTGTGTTAGCCTTCGCACGATTCGCCAACAGCTCAGGTTAAATACAACTTAGGCTTCTTGGTGACGTGTTGGCGTGTTCGACAGGGCATTAACCAATGTGGCGACAACCCTCTTAGAACCCAAAGAGTTCCCCATCAATTGACCGTGCTGTGCGCACTTGGCCGTCAATCAGACAATGAGCGCTACATCGTGTGTGTGTTTGATCGGCGCGACGTTTCGGAGAAAAAATTTGTTCTCAGTTCTCTCAATCACTTTGATGCGATGAGAGAATTTGTAGTCTATTTTTGACCAATGATTGAGGGTCATTTGGTAGTTGACATGCGAGTTTCGGAAGCAACAATTCTCATTGTTGTCGCCCTGCAAGGTCAAAGACACACATTTTATGCCATTGCCGAGTTTGTGACTGTTGTTTGAAACACATGCCGCGTGGGAAGAGCTGGCGGCGCGAAGAGGATCTGGGCCTTGTCCGTGCGATCGCCGCGACGCTGCGAGACGCCAGCTCACTGGAATGCGGGACAAGTGTGTTTTGGCAGCGCGTGGGGGCGGAGCTCGCGCAGCTGCTGGCTGAGGACGTGCGTGCAACACCGCGAACGCCAACAGCGGTCGAGAAGCGCTGGAAGACGATGCAACCGCCGCTGGTGGCGTTCACTTCCAGCTTCCAAGCAGCCAGTCGCGCTCACAATGCGCTGTCGGACGCAGATTGCGTACACACGGCGCTCGATCGCTTTCAAGAGGAGAACCCAACACACCGGCCGTTCGAGCACCTGGAGGTCTGGCAGCTGCTGCGCCGCGAGGTACCGCGTTACGAGGACCTGATTACGTCGTCCACGTCGTCCTACGTGACGCACCAGCGACTACGTGAGAGCGTGCGAGCGAGTGAAGACGAGAGCGTTTCATTGCTGCCTACAGCGAAGCGGAGACGCCAGCCGACAGATGGGGACAGTGCAGAGACGGTGGTGGTGGTGGTTGGGGAAGGAGGAGACAACGACACTGACAGCACTAACGACAGTCGTGATAGGAGCAACGACGCTCGCGATGGTACACAGGACGCCAGCCAGACGCAGGAACCGCCGTCAAGCAGCGAGGTGGGCCAGAGCGACGCTGCTGCGTACTGGAAAGCCAAGCTGGACGCTGTGGCGACTCGTAACGCACTGCTCGCGGAGCAGAACGCGATCGCGACGGAGCGGAATCTCCTCCTGCTCTTTGCGCACCGTGACGACGCGCTCTCGACCGAGTTCTTTGACCTCAAGCGCCGCCTCGAGCTCGCCAAGTTGCGTCGAGCTGTCGCTGAAAGCGAGTAACAACCAACCCGCGAGGCCGTAGGAGACGGTGTCGGGTGAGTGTGTTGGCAGTGAGACCGCGTCGAGACGGTTGTGGGCAGTCACACACCTGTCGAAGAACGACGGACGCTGTGGCGGCTGCGTCCGTTGGCCTCGTTGCAGTCAGCAGCACGCCGTTTCAGCGTGTCGCGCACGTCCCGCATGGCTTGGATCGTGCGGTCATCGCACCCGAGTCGCTCGAGGGTCGGCACGATCGTCTGCACGTGCGCAAGCAGCTCTCTGTCTACAATAAGCGCGTCGTCCAGTGGGCGGAGCGCGGCTGCTGTTGAGAGCGTGTCGCTCGAGTCACAGTCAGCAGCAGCAGATGAATCAGCGACGTCATAGCCACCTCTGCTCACACCGTCCGGATCAACACCAGCTGAGATCGAGACACCACCACTGAAGCCACTCCTGCTCACAGGCGACGACAGCTCGTCGCGTTCTGCGAGAAAGTCGCGCTCAGACGCGCCAACAAAGTGGAGGCTGTCGCTCTCGTGAGCAGGCGACAGGAGCTCTTGGAGCGCCATGACGTGACGCAGCGGGAGTCTGAACGCAGTGTCCTTGATCTGCTGCTCGAGCGCTTCCTCGGCTTCGCGCACAGCTGCTATCGCTGTCGCGTTGGCACTGCCCGCAACGAGCTGCCCGCCAACCTCCCCAAGCACGTTCGCGTCCGCCCAGCAGCTAGCGACCAGCGCTGCCGGCACGTCGCGCCACGCTGCGCAGCACCAGTGGATCGCCTGCGCTTCAGCGATGGTAAAGACGCTCGCGTGGCCGGCTTCGTGGCAGTCGAGCGCGTGCAGCAGCTGGCGTCTCCGGTAGCGCCGCTTGAACGCTGCGGCAATGCCCGCGTCGAGCGGCTGTGCAGTGGCTTCTGGGACGCGCAGCACGCGGACGTGCGAGAGACGGAGGCCGCGTGTAATGTGCGACGGCGCGTCGGCAATCAGCAGCACGATGAAGCGGTTCGCGACCGTCATGGTCGCGTTGAGCGTGCAGAGCCAGCGCTGGAACACGACGGCGTTCAGCCACACGCGCTCGCTGTAGCAGTAGCTGAACACAGGCTCTGTCGCCGTCACTGCGTTGGACAGTTGCTTGCTCGCTGTGTAGCTGGTCGGAGCGTCCTGGACCAGGTCTTTCGACCGGCCGACAATGAGTGGAGCGAGACGCTCGCTCCCAGTCGCGTTCACTGCGAGCAGCAGCGTCAGCTTCCGGTCCTGCTGCTCAGGAGCTCTCCGTGCCGGCTTCTCTGGCACGAGCGCATACAAAAGCCCCGTCACACTGAGAGCAAACACATTGTTCGGATCGTAGTCTTGGATCGCGTGCTGGACGCTCCAGTCCCACGCGACTCTACTGTCGTCTCCGACTGCCTGTGCGTCGTCCAGTTCGCCCTCAACGCCGCTTTCCCCACTCGCGAGCACGGCGTGGTGGCGCTTCTTGAAGCCTGTGAGCCAGCCGTTCGAGAACGCAATCTTGCTCGCGATGCCGAGCTCCTGCGCAAACGCACGGCCTTTCTCCTTGATAGCGTCGCCCGAGACGCGCCGCCCGCCGTGGCTCGCAACGAGGAGCCAGTGCGCGAGCGCAGCTTCGAGCTCCGGGTGGTCCACGTACGTGCGGCGCTTCTGCGCAAGTGAACTGCCGTCAATGGCCAAAAACTTACTCCGGTCCGCGAGGATGCGCGAGATGGTGCTCTGGTTGAGCGGCTCGTCGAGTGCGAACGTGTCGCGAGCCCACACGCAGAGCTGCGCTTGCGTGCATTTCGTTGCAGTCGCGTGCAGGCAGAGCGCCTGGCGCTGCGCATTCGTCAGGAACGCGTTACCGCGCTTCTTCTTGGTAGTAGGAGTGGTAGTAGGAGTGTTTGGAATAGTGCGAAAAGTGAGGGAGCTGCTCGCGGAGCTCAGCGTGTGCGCAGCACGTTCCACGGCGCGCTGTGCGATCGCGTTCAGCGGTGGTGGCTGCGTATCCGGCACCACAAGCGGCGGCGCCTCTTCCTCGTCGCCGTCGTTGTCGGGGGTGTCTGGAGCGACAACACCAACCGCGACGTCGACCTGCAGCGTTCCGGTCATTCCACGCTTCGACGTCATTGCTGGTGGCGAAGAATGTGTGGGCCACATGGTGTTAAATAAATACCCTGCGACACTAAATAATTAGCTCACTTGATATATTGTCTTGCTGAATCTTGAATTGGCCACTATTAACTGAAGGCTACCTGTACAACATGATCACACGCTCTCTGATGCAAATCAATCAATCACCTCAAGTCGCGATCAGCACCAGCTCACGCGAGTCACGCGCTCGCTTGCTTGTGCGCACAAGCGATCCGATGCGAGCTTTGCGTGCGACGGCTATCGCGCTTTGCGCTCTCAGGTTTGTCGCGACCCAGACAGGCAACAACAAAACATTACAGCTCTGGATTTGCTTGGATTGGGCGGCAGGCACTGTCCAAAATGCATACTGTACCTGGCAATGTGCTCGCTCATGCGTGGTCGGTCGGTTCGTTCCCTGCCATCTGCACGCGCTCTCTCGAAGTGCCAGGAAAGGCAAAGGGTGAGTATACAAGCGATTTGCCATTTTTTCATGCGCTTTCATCAAACGACCACGTCGTTGTTGCTCGACGCCTTCCAACGCGATCCCCTCCCTCGCTTGACTCGAGGGCGTCAACCGAGCGAGCAGCACGCGCCCACGTCAGCGTGCGACGGACGGACGGACGGACCGGACGGCGCTTTGTGCGCGCGAGCGGGTGCGGGCAAGGTGCAACACGCGTTGACACGAGTGTCACGCAGCCCTAACCCTGGATTAGACCTCATTCTGAATACTGTGAGATTCCCTTTTTCTACTTGCATTCGGTATGGAAAAGTCCAGCTGCACGCAGCTGCCAGCCAGGCACCCATCGCGTCAGTCGCTTCTCGCGGCTTTTACGCGCTTTCTTCATAGCCCGACCTGCTCCGCTCTCTGCTCTTCTCACGCGCTCTCTGCTCGTCGCTCCACTCACTCGTGTGCGCTCTCGAGCTCGAGCTCCTGAGAACCAAAGCTCGAGCGAGAGGCACTGCGCGGCCGGCCCTTCCGCCTGCGACCAGTACCGCTCGCGCCGCCATGTCGCCGTCCGTCGCGGCGGGAGCGTCCGTCGCCTCCTCTGCCTCTTCCTCTCCGTCGGCCTCGTCAGCACGCAGCAGCACGAGCTTTGACGCGTACGTCACGAGTGCGAAGCGCGACCAGCGCGCCAGCGTTAGCAGCACCTCCAGCACCACGAGCAGCAGCACGCGCGCCAGCGACGCCAGTAGTGCGCGCGAGAGCAGCCGCCGCCGTATGCTGCCAGTACGAGCCGACAGCGACAGTGACGACTCGTTCCGTGACATCACGTCGTCGCTCGCGCGCCACGAGGCCACGTCCCGCCGCCGTACGCATCGGGGACAGCAACAGAGTCCACACCAACCACTTTCCGAGCCAATTACCGCCGAGCAAGAGCTGGACCCGGACTTCCTCCCGAGCGATAGCACGGACTTTAAACGCGAAGCACGCCGGCGTAAGAAGAAGCGCGCTCGCCGCATTCAGCTCAAGCACTACGGACTCGCCAAGCAAGCGGCCAAGCTGAACAACCTCAGCGGCTTTCTCTTGCACTCGATCACGCCACGCGAGTCGTCGATTCTCACGTACACGTCCATGGCGACGCCTGGGACGCACACAGAGTACGACATTGTGGTCGAGAACTTCCGTACTGGCATGAGCTGGCTCGTCTCGCGCCGCTACTCGTCGTTCCGGCTGCTGCGAGACGAGCTCGCAAAACCGTTCCACGAGCCCCACTGCCACTACTGCGCCTCCGTCGTCAGCGACATGCAGAAGCTCGAGCCGCACTTCCCTGGCAAGCGCCTCTGGGGGTCCACGAGTCCGACTGTTGTGCGTCGCCGTGCCGAGCGGTTCCAAGCGTACTTAAGCGGACTCCTTACGATCGCTACCGCCGGCTACAAGCTCAACTGCCCGCTCATCGCCAACCTCTTTGTCGTGCAGCTCCGGAACTTCCTCACGACCGACAGTGTGCGGTACACGGGCATCCCTGGACAGTTTGGCCAGCAGATCCCGAGTCTCCTCCACGAGCTCTCGGCGCCCAGTGCCAGCAGTCCGCACGACCCATCGACAGCGCTGCAGACGATCCAAGAGCACTCGTCCCGGTCGTCGCGTGGCTCCATCCTCCTTGAGGACGCTGACACCGCTGGGATTGACGAGCGGGACTTTCGCGACAAGCTCCAGCTTGAAGAGGACAAGCTCGACCACCACTACCTCTTTGCGAATGGGGAGAGTACCAACCGCAGCAACCGCAGCCGCAGCGACGCCCACAGACACGGCTTTGCAACGTTTCTTATCGAAGAAGAAGACGACGACGACGATTAAGGGACGACCGGCTGGTGGACGACACCATCTGCGGCTCTAATCGAGGCCATTGGAAGTCTCGAGCACCGCCGACATTCGGTTCAGTGCAATGTACGCAACGGACGACACCTTACCACTCGGACACATTCATTTTAGAGTAACGCACACTATTTAACGCAAGTCGGACTTAGCAGGGAGTCGCCTCCTGGTTGAGCGCCACAATGATGACGCTGATGTTGTCGTGCGCAAAGTACTGCTGGGCCTTGAGCAGCATCTCTTGAGCTGCGAGCTGCACGTCGCCGTGCGTGAGCAGCTTGCGCCGGATAAAGTTGACGCACTGCTGCGACGAGAGCACGTCAAAGAGCCCGTCGCTCGCGAGCAGCAGGAACTCGTCGTCCAGACTCACGCGCCGCTCAAAGATGTCGGGCGTCGCGATCAAGTGGCCGTCCTGTTTATGCGCCAGGTCGCCAAAGCCCCGGGAGATCGCGAGGATGCCGTCGAGCCGGCCATTGTGGACGAACCCGCCGCTCTCTTCAATGCGCGCCTTCTCTTCTGGCAGCGCCGCTTTGTGGTCCTTCGTGAGCTCCACCGCGAGGCCGTCGGCCGTGCAGAGCACCGCGCGACAGTCGCCGACATTCGTCACAAACAACATTGTCGCGTCTTCGTCGTCCTCCTTCTCCTCCTCTTCCTTCTCCTCTTCCTTCTCCGTTTTCTTGTCGCTCTCGTTCTTGGCTTCTGCGACTGCTGGGAGTGTCGCCTCAGCCGCGACAGCCTCTTCGCCACGCTCTGTCTTCTGGCGCTTCTGGCGCTTCGCGAGGACCGCAAACACTGACACAGCACCCGAGAACGAGATCGGCTGGAGGTGACACGCCATGTCGTGGTCGTCGTTGATCTCGTGCACCTCTTCGTCGTCGTCCACTTCCACGTCCACGTCCACGTCAAAGTCAAAGTCGAGGTCGCCGTTCACCATCGTCCGCTTCCGCTTTGGCAGCATGCTCCGGTTCTGTGCGTCAAGGATCTCGTGGTCGAGTGTATCGCACGCTTCAAAGATCGCGACTGTCGGCTCGCTGGCAAACTGCGGGTGCGCTAGCACACGGTGGTGCAGCTCTTTCTGGAGCCACACCGCCGTGTCGTCGCCATTGTGGCCGTCGTAGACGCCAAAGAACGCGAGCGACTCGAACGCACTCGCGAGCGTCGAGTCGTACCGCTGCAAGTCGCACGACGTAATGCCCGTCGACTTGTCTTCCATGTACGACCGCGACATCTTGGCCTCGGCAAAGCCGGAGCGGAGTCCGAGCGTCAGGTTCTCGCGGATCTTGCTGCTCACGTACACTTGCATGATGCGCTGGCGCTGAAAGTCGAGCAAGTTCGACGTCGACGAGCCACGCGACGGCGGGTCGACTGGCGCAATCTCGTCGTCGTCTGCGACGACAATGTTGTTTGGTGCTGAGATGAGGTCGTCGAACGTCGTGTCGACATCCACGTCGCATTCAACGTCGCTGTAGACCGAGTCGCCGTCGCTGTCGCTGTCGCTGTCGTCCGACGACGCAACTTCGTGCACTGGCGGCACCTGCGGCTGCTGCTGTCGCGAGTTCCGGCGTGAGCTCGCCCCTGAACCCTTGCGCTCGAACTGCTCGTCATCCTCTTCGTCGTCCACTTCAGTCACTTGGACGCAGTCAATGTCGTCCATGTTGAACTCGTCCGTGCTGCTGGTCGCCGACTTGCGCGAGCCCGACGCGTTCGAGCCGAGCGAGTGGTTGCTGTTGTTGAACGGCGAGCTCCCAATCGACTTGCGCGAACTACTGCTCTTGGTCTGCGCCGACGACACGCGGCCGAGGTCCCGTCCGCTCTTCGAGTGCGTCGGGACGCGAGATGCGACCGAGAAGTCGTGGTCGCGCGCCTGGAAGAGGATCTTGCGGGACTGGTAGTCGCCGTCTTCGTCCCGAAACACCTCGGATGTGACCATGAGGAAGTCCTTCTTGCGCGACAGCGACCGCTTCATCAAGTCCGCATCGATCGTCGCTGACGTCGTGATGCTGCGGTCGCTCGCAGACGACAAGCTCTCGCGCTCTGCGCTCTCGTCTGCTGCCATTGTCGACAACAACCCGTCCGAGAGCCGCGAGACCGACGTGAACGACGTGCGGCCAAAGCCTTCGAGGTTCCCCGTGTCCTTGTGTAGAGGCATCCGACTGCTACTCTGCTTCCGAAGCAGCGGGTTGCTATCGACCGAGTTCGAACGGCCTGCAAACACGCTCGGAGACGACTGGTAGCGCGGCGACGGCGGGGTCGAGCCGCCCGACGAATTCGACGATGTCGTCGAGAAGTTCGGGTTCACTGACGACGCGCTCGGGTACCGGCTGCGAGCAGAGGGCCCTGGGGCCGGGAGGATGATCTCCGTCACCTTGGCTCGGTCAACCGAGAACGCCATGCGCCGCTGCTCGAGCAGGAGCTCGCGGCTGCGGGCCGACAGCTCCTTGTGGCCGTCCATGAGGTGCACGCGCTTGTGGAAGCGCCAAGCGTTGATCACGCGCGAGACCTCTTCCGTGGACGAGCGGTTCGGACTTGTCGTCGACGACGAGTTCGAGATGATCGACGCGGACGTTGGGATGCGGTTCTCGAGCTGGCCCGACACGGGCGTCCCAAACCCGAGCGAGTGGCCGCTGCTCGTGCGCACGACGCCCCCGCCCGCCGCCCCTTGCTGCCGTGTCTTGACGAGCATGTGCGCCCGTAAGAGCGACTCGGAGAGACTCAAGTCGATGCGTTCTGGGATGTTCTGGATCGCGAGCTCGCTCTCGTCGAGCGAGACTGTGAGGTCCTTCTCCTGCGCGACAACACCGAGCGGCTCACTGCCTTCTTTCGTGATCCAGTCGTGGTTAAAGCAGTCGTTCAGCGACAACCGCAGCGTCGGGTCTTTCGTGAGCATGCGTTGGATCAGGTTCTTCAAGTGCGGGTCCATCTTCCGGTCCGATTCTTTCGGGAACTTAAGCTCGTCACGCTGGACGCGCTCTGCGAGCACAATTTCATTGTCTGCGAGCCACGGCGGCCGGCCAATCACCATCATGTACAGCGTCGCACCGAGCGACCAGACATCGACCGACGGGCCCGTGTACGTCGCGTCAATGTTGAACATCTCGGGCGCCATGAACGCAGGCGTGCCCTTCGCGTCCGACAGTGTCTCGCTCTCGTTCATGATCATACGCGCTGTGCCAAAGTCCGCAATCTTCGCGACGCCTTCGGCGCTCACGAGGATGTTCTCCGGCTTGATGTCGCGGTGGATGACCTTGTGGAAGTGGAGGTAGTGCAGTCCACTGAGCAAGTCCCGCATGTACTTGCGCGTGACGTCTTCGCTCAGTCCGTTCGCCGCCTTGATCTCTTCCATCAAGTTGTGCTGGACGTACTCTTGTACGAGGTACATCTTCTCGCTCGACGGGTCGTCAATGACTTCAACGAGCTTCACGACGTTCCGGTGGTTGAGCTTCTTCATGATCGCCACCTCGCGCCGCACCACGTCCTGCAGCTGGTCCTCTTTCCCCGCCATGCGCTGCACAAACGTCTTGTGCATGATCTTGACGGCGTACAGCTTGCCGTCTTCTTCGCTCTTGCACAGCTTCACGCGGCCAAACGTGCCTTTGCCCAAGTCGCCCTTGATCACGTACTTGTTCACGACCTTCTGGCCGCTCTTGAGCCGTTGCTTCACGAGCTTCCGCGTCTCGGTCGCTTTCGCTGGCGACGTTGGCGCCGGTGGTGGGAGCGTCATGGGCGTGTTCGGATTGCTGTCTGCAGGCGCGGCTGTCGACCCGAGCGTCGGTGTACTCGCCACCGTCGCGTCTTTCGCTCCAGTCGTCGACGTGCGCTGCTGGAGCCGCAGTCGCATCGCCCGTCGCGTCGCTTTCTCTACGTACGACTCTTGGATGAACTTCTGGAACTGGTCCGAGAGCAGGCACTTGTCAAAGTCCTCTTTGCTCAAGTAGAGGCACTTGACCGGCCCGACTGCGCGCACAGACGCAGTACGCGGCTCCTTGTAGATGAGTGACATTTCGCCAAACACGTGCCCTTCATACAGCCGCGTGAGCTCCTTCTCGTAGTTCTGCGTCGACGTCGTGCCGTCTGCGTTCGTAACTGGCCGCGTCGCCCGCTCCGACACGATCGCTTCGCCGCGTGTGATCATGTAGAACCGCGTGCCTTCTTCGCCTTGGCACACAATGTACTCGCCGTCGCTAAAGTTCGCGGGCTTGAGGCGGCTGAGCACGAGGTCTTGGTCGCGCGCACTGAGGCGTGCGAGCAGCGGTGCTTGCTGGAGCATGAGACTCAAGTGCACTTGGCCAATGCGCTGGAAGTCCTCTTGCGTCAAGTACAAGAGCTCGACTTCCCCGACGGCCCGGACCGTCGCCGTCCGTGGGTCGTCGTAAATGAGCGCGAGTTCGCCAAAGTAGTGGCCTGCGTGCAAGTGCGTGACCATGCGTTCTTGGTCTGTTGCGTCCGCGCCTTTCGTTGTCTTCGTCACGACTGCGCTGCCTCTCGCAATCATGTAGAACCGGGAGCCACGCGTGCCTTGCTGCACAATCACGTCGCCGTCTTGGAACTTGGTCGGCTTGAGTGCCCGCACGACTTGTTCTTGCTGGTTCTGGCTCAAGTTGCGGAAGAGCTGCACTTGTTTCATCACTTCGTACACTGGCATGTTGTCCTGCATAAACTGCGTCAGGACGGGCTCGTAGTCGTCTTCGAGCTCGTCGTCTTGGTCGTCTGGTGAGCTCAGCCACGTCGCGAGCGCTGTGATACTGTTGGAGCTGCTCGAGACGCTCGACCGGCCGGCCATTGGGCCGCCAGTGAGCGAGTTTGACGAGTGCGCACCGTGGAGCGTAGACGTTAGCGACGAGTACGAGCCGTGACGCGCTGTTGACTGGGGCGAGAAGACTGCGTCGTCTGGCTCGTCGAGCCAGTCGTTCACCTCTTCTTCGTCGTCCTGCACGACGTCGTCGTCTGATGACGAGTCGTCGTCCAGTTCGCTGTCCGAGTCCGAGTCCGAGATGTTCTTGGACTGGAGCCGTGCAATCAACGCTTTCGAGTCTGTGCGCTGCAAGCTACTGCCCGTCATAGAGTGGAAGCGCGAGAGCGTTGGGGGCTTGAACTCGGCGTCTAGCGCTGCAAACGTGCGTGGTGACATCACGACTGACGAGCTCCGTGACGACGTCGACGACTGTGGAGACGCGACGAAGCCCTCGTCTGCGAACGGATCGTCGCCGTCTGCGAGTGTGCGCAATGCGCCGTCGTCTGTGACGAGCGACGGCCGCTTGGCTGAAAAGAGCTTCGACATGAGCCCCGACGCGGATGGTAAGAGCCCGCCGCTTGTCGCGGAACCAGTGGACGACGAGCGGCCGAACGCCGAGCCTGTAGACGACGAGCGACCGAACGCGGCCATGAACCCTGAGCTTAAGCGTTCTGCAAGCTGCTGCGGTGGCGCCGGCGGCTCGAGACGAGGCTGTTGCTCGTCCAGCGAGTCGTCGCTACTGATGCTGTTCGAGTGTGAAGGCTGTCCAGCTGCTGGTGGCTGCGGCGCGGCGGTGGGTGGAGGCGTGAAACCATCAACTGGGGAGTCGCCATCTGCGGACACTGCTGCCTGCTGCTCTGTGCTGGCGTTCTGCCCCATGACGGCTGGTGAAGCAGCAGAGACTTTGCTGATGGCCGCCTTCGCTGCGCTTCTCGTGTGGAGCTTCTCGCGCAGCGAGAAATGAGCTGTGGAGGTGGTGATGATGATCCGGCCATGAGTGAGTGGATCGAGGAATTCGTGTTCGAACATACAAACGCCAAGTGAAATGAGAGAATGATGCCCCGGATTCGAGTGACGAATGGTGCGCGAATTATGCTTGGTACATAGTTGGTGCAGCCGCAGGCTGCAAGTCATCTGCTTCAAATAGTTTGCAGTCAAATTTAAAGATTGTTGTGTGTGGCACTTGAACACACACACGCAAGTGCATTCACACATTGTAAAGGCAAACTCACTTGGAAGAGTTAATGAATGACTGCTCCTGTCGTCCGACTAGCGGCCCGTCGTCCAGCGAGCGAAAGCTGGAGAGCACGTCCTGGATGTCGCTCATCTTCTTCTCGATTTGTTCCCGGTACTTGTGCGCAGGCGATAGAGCAACGTCCTCGTTGCCTTCTGCTGCTGTGGCTGGTGCTTCCGTTGGCACCACTTTA